>CANTUR010001266.1:0-218158 GCA_947683625.1 Mallotus nudiflorus
GTTTGAAGTGTAGGATGGGTACCCAATATATTCTATGGGAGAAGAAATGCAGCTGAGCAGTTTGGCCTGTTGGAGGCATGCCTTGTAAGCATGCGGCTCTATGTATTGGTTATAAGAGAGGAAAGATTGAACAATTCTGCCATGAATTTTTTCATGTGAAGACCTACCAAGCAACATAAGAAGGAGTTCACTACAAGAAATCACACATTTTATAACGAATTTCTCTGCCATAGATAAAATTTCGTCATAATTTATTAAGTAAAGATTACGAAATTCATAATTGTTGCTATAACATTTGATTTTGTGACAATTTTTATTTGTCATTGTTAACAATTTTTAAATTATCACTATATTGCATATTTGATGATGATTTAAAAAAAAATTGTCATTTTCATTTTTGAAGGTAGAATTTTGCATAAAAATTTATGAAGAGAAATCTTTTGGTGACAAATTGATAGTCATTGATGACGAAGGTTAGTGTGACAAAATATTTTTTTTGACGACATTGTATTTTGTCACTAATTAGTTGCAAACATTAGTGACAGAACACATTCGTCACCATTGTTCACATTTAGTGACGATGAACATTGATTTGCCACCATTGTATTTGGAGGCAAAATTTAATATAAAAAGTTTTAAGGAAAATTTTTTTAAGATAGAAAATTTATAAGTTATGAAAATTTTTATTATCACAAATATTATTTGATATGACGAGATAATTTTTGTCATTAATTAGGTGAGTGGATAACTGATGAAACTATTTTGTCATAAATTTTTAAATGAAATGACGATGTATGCATATGCGTCACAATTTTTTTTAGGCAATTTTTTTTATAGAATATTGTGGAGGTAACTTTTAAGTAATTGAGATAATAATCTATGACCATTGTTATTTCCATAAGTATTAATTTTATATGATGAGATAATAATTTGTCATATATTAGGTGAATGGATAAATGACTGAACTGTTTTGTGATAAATATTTATATTTAATGATTCATGCAAAATCGTCACTGTCTATATAGGGGCAAATTGTCACGACCCAACCCGGGAGTCATGACCGACGCTAAGGGAACATGAATTATTTCAAATTCGGAACCCGTAGCAAGCCTTAAAAATAAAAGCACATGCAGTAAATAAATACAAAGTACGACTGAATTAAAATTTTTCAAATTATATATATAAATATAAATACTTAATATCCTTTCATAAATAAAAATATTCATACAATATTCAAATACAATTCTCTGATACAAATAACTCAACTACTACAACAATACTACTAATGCAGTTTCTAGATTACAAATTAGAGTCTAAATATACATTTACATGATCTAGTCGAGGCGAAAGAACACAGGCAAAGAGCAATACTACTAAGGTCTGACGATATAAGATCTCCTGAAAAAAATAATTGAGGGGGGGGGGGGTCAGACCTCACTGAGTGAATTATTATAATATATATACATGCAATCTAAACCATATACAATCAAGCATCCATATATATATATATATATACACGCATTTCACACAAATGTTGCTTTTGTATATATATAATAAATACAGAAAATGTTTATTTTAATAAATGAAGGATCAAATAGAACCCTATTTAATCGCAACCTCAATCAATAATACCGCTCTAGTCATATAGGCTCACTTAATTCCAAGGTAATTCACTTATTCCATTTTAGACAGTAGACTGGCCCCGAGACACTAAGTCAACCGAGCTCCAGCAACCACACTTCTTAACCACATCATTTCCAATAAATAATCAATCAAATGTCACCTCAAATAAGTTAGTAATTCAACCCTACAGTCTATCGCACCGGTACGTACTCGGTCCTAATGCTGCCCACTAGGTAGCATGTTCTATTGATATCCTTCAATTAAAATTAAACATACATATGGAAAATAAATAATGCATAACAACATTCATAATAACGAAATAGACTATATATATACCAGAAATATACCTAAAATAAACTAAGTATATTTCAAGTATATATATGCTAAATAAATTCGAAATCAACCATAAAAATATACCAATAAAAAATCAATGATATACTAAAACATTCTAAGTATATATATATCAAAAATATAACATGCATTTATTTTGAAATATATCAAACATATACTAAAAATATACCTAATTATATAACATGCATATATCAAAATAAACCTTAAATATACCAAAGATATACTAAAAATAAATCAAAAATATACAAAATCATTTAATACATAAATCACATTTAGACATAAAATAAAATGTAAAATCCTTATTCATGCATCCTAAATGCAATGCATATATAGTATAATAACTCATTGATTTGCGCTCCATGAGATAGACTCGGCGGGCCTGATTCGATAGGCCTCGGTCTCGGCGTAACTAGAAAAATAAATAATAATATAATATCAGAATAAACTTCTAACTTTACGCTTCTAGGATTACTATAGAAAGACTCAATCAAAATTCTAAAACTAGACTCGAACTAGTTGACACGTTTTACGAGAAATCTACCAAAAATTCGATAGAGTCTCCTTTGTAAAACGAACGTCTCCCTACAAAAGTAGGGCCAATCCTGCGTAGAAAATATATTTTTAAAATCACAAAGCTCACCACCTCGGGTTGGGACCCTAAACTCCACAAATTTCCAACCAAGGTTCACAAATCACAAACCAACAATATTAAATAATAAAATAATAAAAATCATCAAAAATCCATAAAAATATTAAAAACCTTTATTTTCCAACTAAAACATAAAATTCTAATTTTTGAATAATATTTGGTATTAATGTAATATCCTGTGTTTTAAATATTTTTATACTGCATTGGGATATGCAGTGTTAATAATTTTTGTACATATTTATGATATTTCATGAGTTGCTACTTAATTAAAATTGATTTTAATTGTTTTATATTATTTTAAGTAGTTTACGTAAAATTTTTCTGGGACTTGCATTTTCGGGAAAATTGACATGTAAATTATTTATTATTAATTATTTTAAACAATTTTACGGACTTGCATGAACTTATATATATTTTAAAAGTACTAAATAAAATATATATGTGTATTTATTTAATTCGGGTTTAATTAATTACCCTAATATTTTATTATTTATTATTAGTTTTAATATTATTTAATTATTTTTAAGTGTATCAAATTTTAAAATATTAAATTATATGTGTGTGATTTTATATTATTTTAATATATAGTGTAAAGTATATATATATACATATATATTTAATATTAAACAAAAAATAAAGTTGATATATTTACGGTTGTGCCATTGCCTATTCCTTCTTCTTCCCCGATCGTTCTCCTCGCCAACCATCGCCTGCCATCCCATTTTCTCACCGTCGGTGTGCCTCCCGGCATGCCACCTCCTTCCCCAACCTTCCCTGCCGCCAGCAGCACCCTATTCCATCGAGGTTTGGCCGGAATAAGCTCGGGAAGCCAAATTCATTCTCACCGTCGTTCACGGCGATTTCGGCCACCATTTTTGACACCGCCAGTCTCTTTCTTCTCCTTGAGCTCCGATGAGTATGATTCCAAGCTTTGTTTCATTTAAAATGGTCTTGATTTGCTTAGGTTTCAATTTTGGTAATTTGGTAATTTTAGGGTTCTTGATTTTTTTTGAACTTTGAATTGATTGATTCATGGAAAATTCATTTACAAATACTGTTCCCCTTAGCTTAATCTACATGTGTGAATTTTTGTAGAATTTTTGGAAATTATTTTGATTTTTGGGTATTTTTGAATATTTTATTATTATTTTCTAATTTTCGAAAATTAATTAAATAAATTATGAATTTGTGTTTTATGATAAATATAGGTGTTGAATTGAATTATAGAAATTTATTTGGAATTTTTATGAATTTCTATGTATTTATTTTGAATTTAATTAGTTTATGTAATTGTGATAAAATAGGGTTAATTGTGTTTTTAATTGAAATTAATTAGTTAACTGAGTTTATTTATTGATTTTATTGATAAATATATTGAGAAAATTAATTTTTGATAATCATATTATTTTTGGTGAATTTTTGGAATAATTTTAGTATATTTACATATATAGGGACATTTTGGTAATTTTATCCTAAATTGACTAAAATATGATTAAGTTGGTTTTTAATAGTTATTTAAGGTATAAAAATGATTTTTACAAATTATTTAATATTTTTAATTAATTAAAACTATTTTTCATGAATTATTTTCAATTATATATATAATATACGGTTTTTCTAAATAAAATGAGTTTTTATTGGTTTTTACTGTGTTTTAAGGTTAATTACATAATTTCTACTTATAAAATGTATTTCTATGATATAAGGGTATTTTTGGTATTTTTGTAATTATTCTGTGAATTGTGGGCCCCGGTCGGTAGACTGTAGTCTGGAGTCCGACCGAGGGATTTTGATTGTGTTTTGTGTTTATTTTTCGAAGTGTGTTTCTTTGTAGGGCCGGCTCTACTCTTTGAATAGAGAGATGTCCATTTTACAGGGGAGGTTCTGTTGGATTTTCGGTAGAATTCTCGTAAAATGTGATGTCCAGTCGAACCCTAATTCTGATTCTGTGTCTAATATTCTAGATCGAGTTTCTAGGATTTTTTGTTTGGTTTATTCTGATGTCTGCTATTTTTGTTTGTTTAGTTACGCCGAGACCGAGGCCTAGTCGACCAGGCCTATCGGACCTATCTCGAGGAGCGCACTAAGTGTGAGTTACTATTATATATATATATATATGCTTTATGGTGCATGATTTAGAAATATATGTTTTATTTTGATTAATTATGCATAAATAATTCAATTAGTATTTAAGTTTATTTTGGTTTATCTTTGGTATATTTTCGGTATATTTTAAATTATATGCATATTTTGCTAATAAATTAGGTTTAAAATGTTTTTGAATATATTTCTAGCTTATTTTGTAATTATATTGGATTTATTTGACGTATATATACTCGAAATATACCTAGTTTATTTTTGGTATATTTTCAGTATATATATGGTTTATGTTGCTATTTTATTTAAGTTCATGCATCATTTGTTTTTAAGAATGTATGTTTTATATTTCAATGAAGGATATTGATAGAATGTGCTACCTAGTGGGCAGCACTAGGACCGAGTATGTATCGGTATGCTTATAGCATTTAGGCTATATTACTAACCATTTGTGGATATCGATTGGATATGATTATCTGATGTGTGATGTGATTTGGGAGTGTGATTGCTGGAGCTCGGTTGACCAAGTGTCTCGAGGCTAATCACACTGACAGTCAGACTGCTGGAGCTCGGTTGACTTAGTGTCTCGGGGCCAGTCTACTGTCCAAATGGGATCAAGTGATTATATATTGGAATAAGTGAGCCTGTATGGCTAGAGTGTTGTCTAACACTGTTTGAGGTTGCGATTTTCTAGGGTTCTATTTGATCCTTCATAAACAGTGATTTTTAATAAATATATATAAAATGATTTTATTACATCTGTGTGTATTTGCTTGTATATATACATATTATATATACTTTTGATTGTATGCATTGACATTTAGTATGCATGTATATATATTATAGTAATTCACTCAGTAAGGTATGACTCCCCTCCGTTGACTATTTTTCAGGAGAGTCATCTTCCTCAGACCTCAGTAGCAGGCCTGTACGCCGGATTTCTTCCGCCCCAGCTTCTTTATGTAAACTGCTTATCTGAGTCTTGAGTTTTATTTTTATAATCTAGACACTGCAGTAGTTGTAAATAAGTTTGTGGGTTTTATGTATTATATTTGTGTGAGTTATGTATTTTAAGAATTTGAACTGAAGCTCGTATTAAAGGATTTATTTATATATGAGATGAGGATTTGATTTAAATCCCACGGTGGATCATTATTTTGACATTTATGATTTTATTCCGCTGTATAGTATTTTATTTAATTGTGTTATTATTATTGCTATTGCATGTTTTATTTTATTTTTAGGCTTGCTACGGGTTCCGGATTCGAAAGAATTCCCGTTCCTTAGCGCCGGTCATGGCCCCTGTTTTGGGTCGTGACAAATAATATTCATAAATGGAATAAAATTCCCATTTTACAATTAAATTAACATAAATTGCAAATAATTATTAAAACCACCATTTAACATCATAAAAAAAAATAAAATACCCATTTAAGCTCAAAATAATAAATAAATTTATTATTTACATAATATTCCAAAATTATCATAAATTAACTAATAAAATCTCAAATATTGTACAATATTAATAAAAACCAATTTCTCAAATAATTGACCTAAAATAGTTAAATTCACAATTAACTACGTAAATAGTTTAATTATATTACAAAACTAGTTTAAAACCCATTTTATCATCAAAATAGTAAATAATATATTATTTAAATATAATTTTCAAAAATTAGTATTAATTAGAGAAAAATAGTAAATAATTTGTAAAAATCATTTTAATACCAATTGTTATTTCAAAATCATTTGAAACATATAATTTAACCATAATTTCAACAAAAACTCATAATTAACTTATAAAATCAAAAATCACATAATACTAATAATTCCTCAAAAATTAAATAAAATTTCTAAAAATAATTTTATTAACACAAAAATTACTAACTTAATATAATAACTCTAGTTACTCAAATTTCTCACCAAAAATATTATTTAACATAATTAACAAAAATTACAATTTATATTATTAAAATATTCAAAAATACCCATAATTAAAATTAACTAAAATAATTTCAAATCAACTAAGTACATAGAGGTCAACTCAAAAATAAATCAAATATTAAGAAATAAATTAAACAAAAATTATATTAATTAACTAAAAATTAAAATAAACACTAACTAATAAACAACTAACAATCTACTAACAAACAACTAATAGTTAACTAGTAAACAACAAGGAAACAACCCAAAAATCAACCTCACAACTCAACTAAATCAACCTAAAACTCACCTCAAACAGAAATCTATGACAGAAGAGGCTCCTTGTAATATCCTGAGTTTTTAAATATTTTTATAATGCATCGGGATATGCAATGTTAATAATTTTTGTATATATTTATGATATTTTATGAGTTTGTTGTTTGTTTAACGCTAATTTTAATTATTTTATATTATTTTAAGTACTTTACGTAAAATTTTCCCGGGAATTGTATTTTTAGGGAAATTGACACGTAAATAATTTAATATTAATTATTTTGACTAGTTTTACGAATTTGAATTTGCATGAACTCATACATAATTTTTAAGTGATAAAAATAAAATTTATATATGTGTATTTATTTAAATTAATTAGGATTTAATTAATTATCTTAATTTTTATTATTTAGTTTTAATATTAATTAATTAATTTTAAGTGTATAAATTATTAAATATATTAAAATATTTGTGTGGTGAGTATTATTTGTGTGTGGGAATATATATAATATTATTATATAAGGTGGACATATATATATATATACATATACACGTTATTTATCAAAAAACTAAAAGTTGCAATATTTACAGTTTTACCATTTTCTGCATCTTCTTCTTCCCAATGCAATTTCTTCCATTTCTGGCCATTTCCAGCTGGATTTCTTTACTGTCATTGTGTCTCTCATCCTTCCTCCTCCACCTCCAGCCATTTCCACCACCTGAAGCTCTCTTTTCCTGTGTGTTTTGGCCGAATTTTTCAAGGAGGCCGAAAATTGAAGTCAACTCCGATCAAGCCGATTCCAGCCACCGTTTTCAACTCCGTCAGTCTCTATCTTCTCCTTTAGCTCTGGTGAGTGTGATTTCAAGCTTTGTTTTCACTTGATTTGGTCTAGAATTGCTTAGGTTTCAATTTCTTCATTTCAGCCATTTAGGGTTTCAATTTTTTTTTTAGCTTCAATTTGATTGATTCATGAAAAATTCCTTCACAAACTTTGTTTCTGGAAGCTTAATATACATGATGTAATTTTTTTAGAATTTTTTGAATTTATTTTGATTTTTGATTATTTTATTAATATTTTCTAATTTTCGAAAATTAATTAATTAAATTATGAAATTGTGTTTTATGGTGATTATAGGTGTTGAAATGAATTATAGAAATTTATTTGTAATTTTTGTGAATTTTTATATATTTATTTGGAATTTATTAAGTTTATGTAGTTTTAAAAAATAGGGTTAATTATGTGTTTAATTGAAATAAATTGGTTAATTGAGTATATTTATTGATTTTACTGAAATATATGTTGAGAAAATTAATTTTGAGTAATTATATTATTTGTGATGAATTTTTTGGATTTATTTTAGTAAATTTATATATATAGGGTATTTTGGTAATTTGACACTAAATTGGCTAAAAATGTAATTAAATTGGTTTTAATAGTTATTTAGGGTATAAAAATTATTTCTACAAATTATTTAGTATTTTCAACTAATTAAAACTATTTTTCGTAAATTATTTTCAATTATATATATATTATACAATTTTTCTAAATAAATGAGTTTTTAATAAGTTTTAGGGTTAATTATGTGATTTGGATTTATAAAATGTATTTTTATTATATAAAGGCATTTTTGATATTTTGTAATTATTCTATGAATTGTGAACCTCGGTCGGTGAATTGTAGTTTGGAGTCCGACCGAGGGATTGTGGTTGTGAATTTGGTGTTATTCAGAAGTGTGTTTCTTTGTAGGACCGGCTCTACTCTTTGAGTAGAGAGATGTCCGTTTTACAAGGGAGGTTCTACTAGATTTTTGGTAGAATTCTTGTAAAACGTGATGTCCGGTCAAATCCCTATTATAATTCTATGTCTAAAATTCTAGATCGAGTCTTTAGAATTTCTGTTAAATTTATTCTGATTTCATGTTGTCATTTGTTTGTTTAGTTGCGCCGAGACCGAGGCCTAATGGATCAGGCCCGCCGAATTTGTCTCGTGGAGCGCTAACATGTGAGTTATTATACTGTATATATATGTAGTGCATATAGGATGCATGACTTAGGATTTTTCATTTTCATTATATGTTTAAACAATAATTTAATTATAATATGATTTGATATATGTATGTTAGATATTTAGGTTTATGTTTGTTATAATGTATTATCTATGCATGATTTAAATGTACATCGAACCATAATTATTTTATTAAATGATTAGTATAATTTAGGTTTATTCATAAATAATTGCATGCTATATTATAAACCTACACTTAAATTATTTTTAAGTTTTTTTTTTGGTATATTATTGATTTATTTCCAAATAAATACATGTTTTATTATTAAATTAAACCTAACACATTAGTAGTATATTTAGGGTTTATTTTTGATATATGCATGCTAGATAATTAGGTTTATTTTTAGTATATTTGTGAATATATGTTAAACCTAAACACATATTTAAATGAACAGTTATAAATAAATGTTTTATTAAGTGATTTGTGTACTTAGGGCATATCTTTTGTATATTTAGGTATATTTTTAAGAAATTGCATGCTATATTATTGTTATACATTTAAATTGTTTTTAACTATATTAATGATTTATCTGTAGTTTATTTTATATTTTATTTGACATATATATATATATATATATATATATATATATATATATATATATATATATATATATATATATATATATATATATATATATATATATATATATATATATATATATATATATATATATATATATATATATATATATATATATATATATATATATATATATATGGTTGGTTTTACTATTATGAATATTGTTATAAATTAATTATTTTTTGAATGAATTATTTATTCTAAGTGAAGGATATCAATAGAACTGTCACGACCCAAAACAGGGGCCATGACCGGCGCTAGGGAACGGGAATTCTTTCGAATCCGGAACCCGTAGCAAGCCTAAAAATAAAATAAATCATGCAATAATAATAATAACAATATAATATGCAGCGGAAATAAAAATCATAATATCATAATATTATCCACATCAACTGGATTTAAGTCGAAATCTCATCTCATAGATATAAATTCTCTTTAATACAAATCCAGTTTCAACATAATACATCTCTTTAAAATAAAATACATAAAATCCAATACTTTAATTCACAACTACTGCAGTGTCTAGATAAAATAAATAAGACTCAAGTAGACAATTTACATAAAGAAGCCGGGGCGGAAGAAATCTGGCGTACCGACCCTGAGGTCTGAAGAAGTTGACTCTCCTGAAAAATAGTCAACGGAGGGGAGTCAGACCTCACTGAGTGAATTACTATAATATATATACATACATACTAAATGACAATGCATGCAATCAACAATATATATATATATATATAATATGTATATATACAGGCAAATACACACAGATGCAGAAAAATCATTTATATATATTTTATTGAAAATCATCTTTTATGAAGGATCACATAGAACCCTAGAATATCGCAACCTCAGGAAATAGTGTTAAACAACACTCTAGCCATACAGGCTCACTTATTCCAAATGTATCCACTTAATCCATTTGGACAGTAGATTGGCCCCGAGACACTAAGTCAACCGAGCTCCAGCAGTCTGACTGCCAGTGTGATTGGCCCCGAGACACTTGGTCAACCGAGCTCCAGCAATCACACCTCCAAACCACATCTCACACATATCAATAATCACATCAAATCAATATCCACAGTTAGTTAGTAGAATAGCCTAAATACTATAGGCGTACCGGTATGTACTCGGTCCTAGTGCTGTCCACTAGGTAGCACGTTCTATTAATATCCTTCATTAATAATATAAATCATTCATTCACAATAAATGATGCATGAATTTAAATAAAATAACAATATAAACCATATGTATACTGAAAATATACCAAAAGTAAACTAGGTATATTTCGAGCATATATACGTCAAATAAATCCAATCAAATTATACATTAAGCTAAAAATATATTTAAAAACATTTTAAATATATTTTATTAACAAAACATGTGTACAATTTATTATATACCAAAAGTAAACCAAAAATATACTTAATATAAACTTAAGAAATAATCAAATTATTTATGCATATTTAATCAACATAAAACATGCATTTCTAAATCATGCATCCTAAGCATATATATATAAAATAGTAACTCACCTAATGCGCTCCACGAGACAGGTTCGACGGGCCTAGTCCACTAGCCCTCGGTCTCGGCGCAACTAAACAAGCAATAAATAATAGACATCAGAATAAACCCTAACAGAAATCCTAGAATTCAATCTAGAGTATTTAAGTACGGAAACAGAATTAGGGTTCGACTGGATATCACGTTTTACGAGAATTCTACCAAAAATTCGGCAGAACCTCCCCTGTAAAACGGACATCTCTCTACTCAAAAGAGTAGAGCCGACCCTGCAAAGAAACACACTTCGAAAAATAAGCTCAACACAATCCACAACCCCTCGGTCGGACTCCAGACTACAATCTACCGACCGGGGTCCACAACACAGAATAAATTCCAGATATACCAAAAATATCCTTACAACATAGAAATACATCTCATAGGTAAAAATTACATAATTAACCTTAAAACACTGTAAAAATCGATAAAACTCATTTTATTAGAAAAACCGTATATTATATATATAATTGAAAATAATTCACGAAAAATAGTTTTAATTAGTTAAAAATACTAAATAATTTATAGAAATCATTTTTATACCTTAAATAACTATTAAAACCAATTAAATTACATTTTTAGACAATTTAGGGTAAAATTACCAAAATACCCCTATATATATAAATATACTATAATTACTTCAAAATTCACCAAAAAATTATATAGTTATCCAAAATTAATTTTCTCAACATATTTATCAATAATATCAATAATTAAACTCAATTAACCAATTAAATTCAAATAAAAACACAATTAACCCTAATTTCTCAAAATCACATAAACTTCAATAATTCAAAATAAATACTTAGAAATTCATAAAAATTCCAAATTCCTATAATTCATTTCAACACCTAATTTAACCATAAACTCCAATTTCATAATTTAAATAATTAATTTCCAAAAATTAGAAAATAATATTAAAATATTCAAAAATACCCAAAAATCCAAAAAATCTCAAAAAATTCTACAAAAATTCATACATGTATATTGAGCTACTAGGAACAACATTTGTGAAGGGAGTTTCCATGAATCATCCAATTCGAAGCTCAAAAAAATCAAAAACCCTAATAGGCCGAAATTGAAAATTCAAAACCTAAGCAATTCTAGACCATTTTAGCTCAAACCAAAGCTAGAATCACACTCACCGGAGCTCAAGGAGTCGATGAAGACCAGCGGTGTCGAAAATGGTGGCCAGAATCGGCGTGATCGACGGTGGATCGATTTTCGGCTTCTCCGGCCAAAATCGACTTCCAGGCGCCGGAAACAGCTTCCTCAGGCGGCGAAAATGGTTGGGGAAGTCGGTGGCACACCGGACGGCACACCCACGGTGAAGAAATGGCGGTAGCAGCGACCGGACGGTGAAGGGAAGGGGCGGGAGGAAGAAGAAGACTCGGGGGCAGTTTGGTAATTTTCCAATTCTTTTGTAATTTGACAAATTTTAATGTATATATGCATATATATATACTTTACACTATATAATAAAATAATATTAAATTACACACATCAAATATACACCACACACATAAAATCTAATATTTTAATAATTTATACTAAATAAAAATAATTAAATAACAATAAAACTAGTAAATAATTAATAAAATATTAGGGAAATAATAAACCCTAATTAAATAAATATACACACACATAGGCTTTATTTAATAATTTAAAAATACACATGAGTTCATGCAAGTCCGAAAATATATTTAAAATAATTAATATTACATTGTTTACGTGAAAATTTTCCGTAAAACACTGAAAATAATACACAGTAATTAAAATAGGTTTTAAATACATATTAACTCGTAAAAATATCATATGATATACAGAAATTATTAACACTGCATATCCCGATACAATGTAAAAATATTTTAAAAACACGGGATGTTACAGTCTTCCCCCCTTATAAGAATTCGTCCCCGAATTCGAAAAGATAAGATTACAGAATTAGGAAGGAAAGAGATACAGGTAAGAAGCTCGCATCTCAGCTTCAGTCTCCCACGTATGCTCCTCAACTCTGTCGCTACGCCACAGAACCTTGACCATCGGAATCTGCTTCGATCGCAACTGTCGAACTTGAAAATCAACGATCGCCACAGGTTCTTCCACAAACGTCAAATCTTCACTCACTTCCACACTGTCAGGTTGCAACACGTGTGAAGGGTCTGAGATATACTTCCTCAACGTCGAGATGTGAAATACTGGATGCACTTGTGACATACTCGGAGGCAAATCCAACCGATATGCAACAGTGTCAACTCTCTCCAGAATCTCAAACGGTCCAATGTATCTCGGTGCTAACTTACCCTTCCTGCCAAATCTCATCACCCCCTTCATCGGAGATACTTTCAGAAAAATGAAATCTCCAACCTGAAACTCCACATCTCTGCGCCTAGGATCCGCATAACTCTTCTGTCTGCTAACTGCGGTCTCTAATCTGTGCTTGATCACAGTGACTTTCTCTGCAGCATCCTGAACCATCTCTGGTCCAGTCAAAGCTCTCTCACCAATCTCATCCCAACACAACGGGGATCTACACTTCCTTCCATACAATGCCTCATACGGTGCCATACCAATACTGCTATGGTAGCTGTTATTATATGCAAACTGAACAAGCGACAAATGATCATCCCAGCTACCTCCCAAATCCAGGACACACATGTGTCTGGATCGTCCTCTCAGACTGACCATCTGTCTGAGGATGAAAAGCAGTACTGAAATCCAACCTAGTGCCCATCGCTTCCTGCAACTTCTGCCAAAAACGAGAAGTAAACACCGAACCTCTATCTGACACAATGGACACAGGTACTCCATGAAGGCACACAATATGCTTCACGTACAACTTCGCCAATCTAGCAACTGAATATGTGGCTTTCACAGGCAAGAAATGTGCAGACTTTGTCAACCTGTCTACAATCACCCAGATGGAATTGTATCCATCCTTCGAACGAGGTAAACGACCACAAAATCCATAGCTATCCTTTCCCACTTCCACTCGGGAATAGGAAGAGGCTGAAGCTTCCCAGAAGGCTTTTGATGTTCGACTTTCACTTGCTGACACGTCAAGCACTTAGCAACATAATCGGCGACATCCTTCTTCAATCCATCCCACCAGTATAGATCTTTGATACTGTGGTACATCTTAGTAACACCTGGATGAACGCTGTAAGCTGTAGAATGTGCTTCCTCTGAAATCTCCTCTCTCAAATCATCCACGTCAGGAACACACAATCTACCACTGATCCACAACACACCATCATCATCAAGTGTGAAATCAGTGAACTTCCCTGCTCTGACATTCTCTGCAAGCTCTTCTAGAATAGGATCTCGGCTCTGAGCTACTTTAATCCTATCCCTCAGTACAGATCGTACTTTAAACTAAGCTAACAGTCCACCTGAGTCTACTAATCTTCATCATCAGACCTTGATCCACCAACAAATGCAATTCCTAGATCAATGGTCTCCTCTCAACACCGATGTGAGCAAGACTACCTGAGGACTTCCTACTCAAGGCATCTGCTACCACATTAGCTTTACCCGGATGGTAAAGAATCTCGCAATCATAATCCTTCAATACTTCCAACCATCTTCTCTGCCTCAAATTCAAATCTCGCTTCTGGAAAATATACTTAAGGCTCTTGTGATCAGTAAATATCTCACAAGTCACCCCGTACAGATAATGTCTCCAGATCTTCAAAGCAAAGATCACTGCAGCCATCTCTAAATCATGTGTAGGATAGTTCCGCTCATGCTTCTTCAACTGCCTCGAAGCATAGGCTATCACCCTTCCATTCTGCATCAACACACAACCAAGACCAATTCTAGAGGCATCACAGTAAACTGTGAACTTATCCACACTATTAGGCAAAGCTAATACTGACGCTGTGGTCAACTTCTCTTTTAACAACTGAAAACTGTTCTCACAAGCTTCTGACCACTCGAATCTAGCATTCTTCTGAGTCAAGCGAGTCATAGGGGCTGCAATCCTAGAAAAATCCTGCACAAACCGCCTATAATACCTGGCTAAACCCAGAAAACTCCGAATCTCAATAACCGAAGTAGGTTTAGGCCACTCAGATACTGCCTCAATCTTCTGTGGATCAACCTGAATACCTTCTTTAGACACTACGTGTCCAAGAAAAGAAACACTCTCCATCCAAAAATCACACTTCGAGAATTTAGCATAAAGCTGATGATCTCTCAGTGTCTGTAGTACAATCCTCAAATGATATACGTGCTCTTCCATACTCCTCGAATATACTAGTATATCATCAATGAAGACTACCACAAACTGATCCACATACGGTCTGAATACCCTATTCATTAGGTCCCATAAAAGCTGCTGGTGCATTAGTCAAACCAAAAGACATCACCAGAAACTCATAATGGCCATATCTAGTGCGGAATGCTTTCTTAGGAATATCGGATTCACTGATACGCAGCTGATGATAACCCGACCTCAAGTCAACCTTAGAAACGAACTGTGCACCCTGTAGCTGATCAAACAAATCATCTATCCTCGGGAGAGGATACTTATTCTTCACTGTCACCTTATTCAACTCTCTGTAGTCAATGCACAGTCTCAGGGTACCATCCTTCTTCTTCACAAACAAGACTGGTGCACCCCAAGGAGAAACACTAAGTCTGATAAAACCTTTATCCAATAACTCTTGCAACTGCTCCTTCAACTCTCTCAACTCTACAGGAGCCATACGATAGGGTGGCATAGATATAGGAGTAGTACCTGGAACCACATCTATACAGAACTCAATCTCTCTATGAGGTGGTAAACCTGGCAACTCATCGGGAAAAACATCAGGAAACTCATAAGCAACAGGAACATCTGTGAGTGACAACTTCTCCACTGACGTATCCCTGACCAATGCCAAATATCCCTGACAACCTTTCTTCAACAACTTCCTAGCTGTAATAACAGAAATAAGATTCTGAGGTGCTGAACTCCTATCACCAACAAACTTAAACTCTACTTCACCAGGAAAAGTCACCTCCTTATTCCTGCAATCTACCACGGCAAAGTGCTGAGATAACCAATCCATTCCCAAAATAACATCAAACTCCATCACATCCAACAAAATCAAATCAGCGGGTAATTCTCTATCTCCCACGAGAACTGGACAACCAGAAAGAACAATATCGGCGTCCAAAGAATCGCTCAGAGGAGTGGCAACAGACAAAGGAAAAGCCATCCTCGAAGCTTGCCAATAAGATTTAGAAGCAAAAACAGGAGAAACAAATGAATGCGTGGCACCCGGATCAACAAAACCCAAGCATCCAGGGTAACAAATAGAAACAATACCTGCCATGACTGCATTAGATGCCTGAGCATCCTGCTGAGTCAGATGAAAGACTCTGGCCTGACCTCGACCTCCCTGTTGACTGGTAGAAGCTTGGCCAACACCTCTGGCACCTCCTCTAGTACCTCTACCACGACTCTGCTATGGAACAAACTGAGTGGAACTCTGATGCTGGGCTGGTGGTAACTGAAATGGCACGGGTGCTGCACTAGCAATCGACTGCTGTGGGAATCGCGGAATCTGCTGCTGCTGATACCCGAATAAGGACACGATCTGGTAAAATGTCCTGTTTGCCCGCATCTGAAACATGTCAGTGGTGTCAGATAACACGATCCCTGATGGACTCTACCACAAGTCTGACAAACACTGGCTGCTGATCCAGAACTACGACCACTGCTGCTGCTCGAAGCACCTGACCCAAATCTGAACGATTTATGCTGACCTCCACGGCCATGTCTACTGCTCCGATGCACTCGCTGCTACTATCTCTGACTCTGCTGAGTCGAACCTTGCTGCTGACTACTCGATCCAACATGAAAAACTCGAATACGGAGTAGCCTGCAATCCACTCAACTGAACTCCCAACTGGTAATAATCAGGCATCGCTCCCTGCCTAACTAGCCTCAGCTCAATCTCCTTTACTAACTCAATCACAGACTCGAGAGTAAGGCCTGCTGTAGGCATACCAGCAAAAGCTGAACCCAAACCAGTAACGTAGGAAGTGACCGCGAAATACTGATCTCGCATCAGATCCTCAGCATATCTACCCAAACGAAGAAACTCTCGGGGTATACTCCTCTACAGATCGATCTCCATGAGAAATACTGGTCAAACGGAGACGATAACTCAAACGAAGAGGCTCTGGACAAAATCTCCTCATGAATCGCTCTCGAAACTGAGCCCACGTCATCGTCATCATATAAGGCTGAATCATCTGAATAAACCAATCTAGAGCTGGTCCCTCGACAGACAACTCAACGATCATGATTCCGCTGGTACTCGGTATGAGCAGTCCGAGTCCTAGTCTCAATCGCATGTAGAAAATCTAAAGGATCAGAAGTCCCATCAAACATAATCCTGCCAACTCTGGCATAGAATAAAGCTGCCTCAGGGTCAGACATACCCTGCTGATAGGCAGGCTGAACAGGCTGAACAACTGGAGGAACAGGAACATCAAACTCAGGCTCAACAGGCTCCTCATCCTATAACTCTCTCTGCCTACGACGAACTGCCGCTCCTCGAGGTCTACCTCTGCCACGACCTCTACGTCTAACTGGCTGCTCAAGAGATAAAACCTCATCCTGAAAAGACTCATCATCCTCGGCCTCAACGACCGGTGGAGCGACACGCGCTCGCCTCCTCATTCTAAAAAGGACAAACGGAAAGATTCAGACAAAACAGACAACGGAGGAATAACGCTGAAACTACAACAAGGAATACTTATCAAGATGTACTCGAACCTAATACACTGCAGTAGTCCAATAGAAAACACAACTTTAAAACTAGGGCCACAACTCACATAACTAAGCCCTGACACAGAACTCCGCTCTGATACCAACTTTGTCACGACCCAAAACAGGGGCCATGACCGGTGCTAGGGAACGGGAATTCTTTCGAATCTGGAACCCGTAGCAAGCCTAAAAATAAAATAAATCATGCAATAACAATAATAACAATATAATATGCAGCGGAAATAAAAATCATAATATCATAATATTATCCACATCAACTGGATTTAAGTCGAAATCTCATCTCATAGATATAAATTCTCTTTAATACAAATCCAGTTTCAACATAATACATCTCTTTAAAATAAAATACATAAAATCCAATACTTTAATTCACAACTACTGCAGTGTCTAGATAAAATAAATAAGACTCAAGTAGACAATTTACATAAAGAAGTCGGGGCGGAAGAAATCCGGCGTATCGACCTGCTACTGAGGTCTGAAGAAGTTGACTCTCCTGAAAAATAGTCAACGAGGGGAGTCAGACCTCACTGAGTGAATTACTATAATATATATACATACATACTAAATGACAATGCATGCAATCAACAGTATATATATATAATATGTATATATACAGGCAAATACACACAGATGCAGAAAAATCATTTATATATATTTTATTGAAAATCATCTTTTATGAAGGATCACATAGAACCCTAGAATATCGCAACCTCAGGAAATAGTGTTAAACAACACTCTAGCCATACAGACTCACTTATTCCAAATGTATCCACTTAATCCATTTGGACAGTAGACTGGCCCTGAGACACTAAGTCAACCGAGCTCCAGCAGTCTGACTGCCAGTCTGATTGGCCCCGAGACACTTGGTCAACCAAGCTCCAGCAATCACACCTCCAAACCACATCTCACACATATCAATAATCACATCAAATCAATATCCACAGTTAGTTAGTAGAATAGCCTAAATACTATAGGCGTACCGGTACGTACTCGGTCCTAGTGCTGCCCACTAGGTAGCACGTTCTATTGATATCCTTCATTAATAATATAAATCATTCATTCACAATAAATGATGCATGAATTTAAATAAAATAACAATATAAACCATATATATACCGAAAATATACCAAAAGTAAACTAGGTATATTTCGAGCATATATACGTCAAATAAATCCAATCAAATTATACATTAAGCTAAAAATATATTTAAAAACATTTTAAATATATTTTATTAACAAAACATGTGTACAATTTATTATATACCAAAAATATACTTAATATAAACTTAAGAAATAATCAAATTATTTATGCATATTTAATCAACATAAAACATGCATTTCTAAATCATGCATCCTAAGCATATATATATAAAATAGTAACTCACCTAATGCGCTCCACGAGACAGGTCCGACGGGCCTGGTCCACTAGCCCTCGGTCTCGGCGCAACTAAACAAGCAATAAATAATAGACATCATAATAAACCCTAACAGAAATCCTAGAATTCAATCTAGAGTATTTAAGTACGGAAACAGAATTAGGGTTTGACTGGATATCACGTTTTACGAGAATTCTACCGAAAATTCGACAGAACCTCCCCTGTAAAACGGACATCTCTCCTACTCAAAAGAGTAGAGCCGACCCCTGCAAAGAAAACACACTTCGAAAAATAAGCTCAACACAATCCACAATCCCTCGGTCGGAACTCCAGACTACAATCTACCGACCGGGGTCCACAACACAGAATAAATTCCAGATATACCAAAAATATCCTTACAACATAGAAATACATCTCATAGGTAAAAATTACATAATTAACCTTAAAACACTGTAAAAATCGATAAAAAACTCATTTTATTAGAAAAAACCGTATATTATATATATAATTGAAAATAATTCACGAAAAATAGTTTTAATTAGTTAAAAATACTAAATAATTTATAGAAATCATTTTTAGACCTTAAATAACTATTAAAACCAATTAAATTACATTTTTAGACAATTTAGGGTAAAATTACCAAAATACCCCTATATATATAAATATACTATAATTACTTCAAAAATTCACCAAAAAATTATACAATTATCCAAAATTAATTTTCTCAACATATTTATCAATAATATCAATAATTAAACTCAATTAACCAATTAAATTCAAATAAAAACACAATTAACCCTAATTTCTCAAAATCACATAAACTTCAATAATTCAAAATAAATACTTAGAAATTCATAAAAATTCCAAATAAATTCCTATAATTCATTTCAACCACCTAATTTAACCATAAACTCCAATTTCATAATTTAAATAATTAATTTCCATAAATAGAAAATAATATTAAAATATTCAAAAATACCCAAAAATCCAAAAAATCTCCAAAAATTCAAATTCTACAAAAATTCATGCATGTAGATTGAGCTACTAGGAACAATATTTGTGAAGGGAGTTTCCATGAATCATCCAATTCAAAGCTCAAAAAAATCAAAAACCCTAATAGGCTGAAATTAAAAATTCGAAACCTAAGCAATCTAGACCATTTTAGCTCAAACCAAAGCTAGAATCACACTCACCGGAGCTCAAGGAGTCGATGAAGACTGGCGGTCTCGAAAACGGTGGCCGGAATCGACGTGATCGACGGTGGATCGATTTTCAACTTCTCCGGCCAAAATCGACTTCCAGGCGCCGGAAACAGCTTCCTCAGGCGGCGAAAATGGTTGGGGAAGGCGGTGGCACACCGGATGGCACACCCACTATGAAGAAATGGCGGTAGCAGCGACCGGACGGTGAAGGGAAGGGGCGGGAGGAAGAAGAAGACTCGGGGGCGGTTTGGTAATTTTCCAATTCTTTTGTAATTTGACAAATTTTAATGTATATATGCATATATATATACTTTACACTATATAATAAAATAATATTAAATTACACACATCAAATATACACCACACACATAAAATCTAATATTTTAATAATTTATACTAAATAAAAATAATTAAATAACGATAAAACTAGTAAATAATTAATAAAATATTAGGGAAATAATAAACCCTAATTAAATAAATATACACACACATAGGCTTTATTTAATAATTTAAAAATACGCATGAGTTCATGCAAGTCCGAAAATATATTTAAAATAATTAATATTACATTGTTTACGTGAAAATTTTCCCGAAAATACAAGTCCCGGGAAAATTTTACGTAAAACACTGAAAATAATACACAGTAATTAAAATAGGTTTTAAATACATATTAACTCGTAAAAATATCATATGATATACATAAATTATTAACACTGCATATCCCGGTACAATGTAAAAATATTTTAAAAACACGGGATATTACAAGAATGTGCTTCCTAGTGGGCAATACTAGGGCCATGAATGTACCGGTGCGAAAGAATAGGGTTGAGTGAGAGTTAATTTTGGGTGATTATAATTGATTTAATTGATTTGACTAAGATTAATGGTATGTTAGATAGTGTGATTGCAGGGCCAATCACACTGATAGTCTGACTGTTGGAGGTGGGTTGACTTAGTGTCTCGGGGCCAGTCTACTGTCCATAAGTGGATTGAATGATCTATTGGGTTGATTGAGATGTGAGGTCATAGATAGTGTGATTGCTGGAGCTCAATTGACCAAGTGTCTCGGGGCCAATCACACTGACAGCCAGACTGCTGGAGCTTGGTCGACTTAATGTCTCGGGGCCAGTCTATTATCCATTTTGGAATAAGTGTTCTATTTGGAATCAAGTGAGCCTGTTTGGCTAGAGTGATGATGGGGTTGATTGGGGATTGCTATTATTAGGGTTCTATGGATCCTTCATGAATTAAAACAAACATTTTCTACATTTTGTATATTTATATAAGCAGAGTTTGGCATTCATGTGAAATGTATGTATACATATATATATAAGAGTGCCTGATTGTTATGGTTTAGTTTGCATGTATATATAGTATAATAATTCACTTAGTGAGGTCTGACCCCCCTCAATTATTTTTTTCAGGAGATCCCATATCGTCAGACCTTAGTTGTAGAGTTCCTAGCCGGTGTTCTTCAATCCCGGCTATTTTATACAATTGTATATTCTGAACTCTGATTTATATTCTAGAAACTGCAGTAGTAGTGTTATTGTATCGGAAGAGTATTATATTTTTTTGATATTGTATACTCTGAAAAATTTGTATTTGATTACTATACGAAGATATATTCATTGAGAAGGATTTGGAGTATTTATATTATATTGATTTGAAAAATTTTAATTATGTCGTACTTTTTAATTATTTATTTCATGATTTTATTTTTTGAAGGCTTGTTACGGGTTCCAGATTCGAAAGAAATCCCGTTCCCTAGCGCCGATCATGACTTCTAGTTTGGGTCGTGACACTGCTGCTGCTGGTCTTCGTGCGAGAAGGAGAAAGAGGCTGCTGACTTCGGTGTTGTTGAGAAAATACAGCAAGGAAAAGAAGAAGGAGTTGATGGTGGTGATGGCATGAGGGCTGGTGGTGTTGCTAGGATGGGAAGCACTAAGAGAAGAAAGGAAAAAAAATGCTCTGGAACAAAGAGAAAGAAAAAAAAACAAAGAAGAAGGAGAAGGAGTAGTGGGTTAACCAAAATAATGACCCCATTAACCTATTATATATATATATATATATATATATATATATATATATATATATATATATAGGTACACACACATGTCATACACGTGCACCTAAATACATTTAAATATAATACAACAATTGAAATTAATACTATTAATAAAATAATTGGATAATAAGAGCGGAGTTCTATGTCAGGGCTTAGTTGTTTGAGTTGTGGCCCTAGTTTTCAAAGTTGTGTTTTCTGTTTAACTACTACAGTGAATTAGGTTCGGTCATGTCTTTGAAAAGTCTTCCTTGCGTTAGGAATTCTGCATAACCGTTAGGGTGTCTGATGATGTTGTGATTGTTTGAACTATTTATTTATTTTTGCTCCTTGCTGATTGCCTTGAGCGTAAGTCGCTCCATCGATTAATGAGATCGATGATAGTTGATCTTCTGAGCACGAGGTTCTACCCCCTAAGCATCCTGTAGGCGTAGGGGTAGAGATGGATTTAGAAGGCCTGATGATCGCTGTTGATAGCGGGAATAACTGAATGAGGAGCTGGTGGCTTAGCATTGCAATGATGTTGCTTCTGCAACAGGAGTTTCTGTAATATCCCGTATTTTTAAATATCTTTACACTGTACCGGGATATACAGTGTTAATAATTTTTGTATATATACTATGATATTTTTACGAGTTGATGTGTATTTAAAACCTATTTTAATTATTATGTCTTATTTACAGTGCTTTACGTAAAATTTTCCCGGGACTTTCATTTTCGGGGAATTTTTCACGTAAATATTTTATTATTAATTATTTTAAATAGATTTACGGACTTGCATGAACTCATACGTATTTTTAAATTTCTAAATAAAGTCTATGTGTGCTTATTTATTTAATTAGAGTTTAATATATTACCCTAATATTTTATTATTTATTTATTAGTTTTATTGTTATTTAATTATTTTTATTTAGTATAAATTATTAAAATATTAAATTATATAATGTGTGGTGTGTGATTTTTCCCAAATATTTTATTAAAAATTATTATTTTTATTTATTTTTCTTTTTTCTTTTTTTCTTTCTTTCTTTCTTTTTCTTTTTCTTTTCTTTTCCTTTCCTTTCCTTTTCTTTTCTTCTTCTTCTTCTTCCTTCTCGTGCCCGATCACCAACCACCATCTGTAACTGTCGTTCCCTTATCGTCGGTGTGCCGACAGCAGCTTCGCCTTCCCCAGCCAGCTGCTCCGGCGCCCAAAGCTTCTTCCTCGGCGCCGGCTAGCCCCCATTTTCCCCATTTTGGCCGAAACTCCTCTCCTCGCCGTTCACCAACTTTTCGGCCACCATTTTCGACACCGTTAGTCTCTTTCTTCTCCTTGAGCTCCGGTGAGTGTGATTCTAGCTTTGGTTTGAGCTTAAATGGTCTTGATTTGCTTAAGTTTCGAATTTTTGATTTCGGCCATATTAGGGTTTTTGATTTTTTTGAGCTTTGAATTGATTTATTCATGAAAACTCCCTTCACAAATGTTGATCCTAGTAGCTTAATATACATGTGTGAATTTTTGTGGAATTTTTGGAGATTATTTTGATTTTTGGGTATTTTTGAATATTTTAATATTATTTTCTAATTTTCGGAAATTAATTAAATAAATTGTGAAATTGTGTTTTATGGTTGAATTAGGTGTTTAAATGAATTATAGGAATTTATTTGGAATTTTTATGAATTTCTAAGTATTTATTTTGAATTATTTGAGTTTATGTAATTTTGGGAAAATTAGGTTAAATATGTTTTTATTTGAAATTAATTGGTAAATTGAGTTTAATTATTGATATTATTGATAAATATGTTGATAAAATTAATTTTTGATAATTATACTATTTTTGGTGAATTTTTGAAGTAATTTTAGTATATTTATATATATAGGGGTATTTTGGTAATTTTACAAAAAATTGGCTAAAAATGTAATTTAATTGGTTTTAATAGTTATTTAAAGTATAAAAATGATTTCTACAAGTTATTTAGTATTTTTAACTAATTAAAACTAATTTTCGTGAATTATTTTCAATTATATATATAAAATATGGTTTTTCTAATAAAATGAGTTTTTATCGGTTTTTTACAGTGTTTTAAGGTTAATTATGTAATTTCTAACTATAAAATGTATTTCTATGTTATAAGGGTATTTTTGGTATTTTTAAAATTATTCTGTGTTTGTGGACCCCGGTCGGTAGACTGTAGTTTGGACTCCGACCGAGGGATTGTGAATGAGATGTGGTGTTTATTTTCGAAGTGTGTTTCTTTTTAGGGTCGGCTCTACTCTTTGACTAGAGAGATGTCCGTTTTACAGGGGAGGTTCTGCCGAATTTTTGGTAGAATTCTCGTAAAACATGGTGTCCGGTCGATCCCTAATTTCGTTTCTGTGTTTAATATTCTAGATCGAATTCTAGGATTTCTGTTAGGGTTATTCTGATTTTTGTTATTATTGTTTGTTTAGTTGCACCGAGATCGAGGCCTAGTGGACCAGGCCCGTTGGATCCATCTCGTGGAGCGCACTAATTTGTGAGTTACTATTTTATATATATGTGCTTTAGGATGCATGATTTTAGAAATACATGTTTCATTTTGACTAAATATGCATAAATAATGTGATTTGTATTTAAGTATATTTTTGGTATATATTAAATTATATGCATGTTTTATTAATGAACTGTGTTTAAAATGTTTTCAAATATATCTCTAGTTTATTTTGTAATTTAACTGGATTTATTTGACGTATATATACTCGAAATATACTTGGTTTACTTTTGGTATATTTATGGTATATATATGGTTTATATTGTTATTTTTTTTTAATTTTATGCATCATTTATGATGAATGGATGTTTTATATTTATTAATGAAGGATATCAATAGAACGTGCTACCTAGTGGGCAGCACTAGGACCGAGTACGTACCGGTGCGCCTATAGTATTTAGGCTATATTACTAACCATTTGTGGATATTGATTAAATATGATTATTTGATGTGTGAGATATGGTTTGGAGGTGTGATTGCTGGAGCTCGGTTGACCAAGTGTCTCGGGGCCAATCACACTGACAGTCAGACTGCTGGAGCTCAGTTGACTTAGTGTCTCGGGGCCAGTCTACTATCTAAATGGATTAAGTGGATGTATTTGGATTAAGTGAGCCTGTATGGCTAGAGTGTTGTCTAACACTGATTGAGGTCTCGATATCATAGGGTTCTATTTGATCCTTCATAAAAGATGATTTTCAATGAAATATATAAAATGATTTTATTACATCTGTGTGTATTTGCCTGTATATATACATATTATATATATATACTGTTAACTGTATGCATTGTCATTTAGTGTGTATGTATATATATTATAGTAATTCACTCAGTGAGGTCTGACTCCCCTCCATTGATAATTTTTCAGAAGAGTCAACATCTTCAGACCTCAGTAGCAGGCCTATACGCCGGATTTCTTCTGCCCCGGCTTCTTTATGTAAACTGCTTACTTGAGTCTTATTTTTATAATCTAGACACTGCAGTAGTTGTAAATTAATTATGGGATTTTATGTATTATATTTATGTGAGATATTGTATTATATTTGAACTGGATTTGTATTAAGATTTATATATATGAAATGATGAGGAATTGATTTAAATCCAGTTGGTGCATATACTATTATTATATTTATGATTTTATTTCTACTGCATTTGATATTGTTATTATTATTATTGCATGTTTTATTTTATTTTTAGGCTTGCTACGGGTTTCGGATTCGAAAGAATTCCCGTTCCCTAGCGCCGGTCATGGCCCCTGTTTTGGGTCGTGACAAAGTTGGTATCAGAGCGGAGTTCTGTGTCAGGGCTTAGTTATGTGAGTTGTGGCCCTAGTTTTCAGAGTTGTGTTTTCTATTGAACTACTGCAGTGAATTAGGTTCGAGTATGTCTTGATAAGTATTCCTTGATTTAGTTTTTTGTGTTATTCCTCCGTTGTCTGTTTTGTCTGAATCTTTCCGTTTGTCTTTTTAGAATGAGGAGGCGAGTGCGTGTCACTCCACTGGTCGTTGAGGCCAAGGATGATGAGTCTTTTCAGGATGAGGTTTTACCTCCTGAGCCGCCAGTTAGACATAAAGGTCGTGCAGAGGTAGACCTCGAGGAGCGGCAGGTCGCCGTAGGCAGAGAGAGTTACAGGACGAGGAGCCTGTTGAGCCTGAGTTTGATGTTCCTGTTCCTCAAGTTGTTCAGCCTATTCAGCCTGCCTATCAGTAGGGTATGTCTGACCCTAAGGCAGCTTTGTTCTATGCCCGAGTTGGCAGGATTGCTTTTGATGGTACTTCCGATCCGTTAGATTTTCTGCATGCGATCGAGACTTGGACTCGGACTGCTCATACCGATTACCAGCAGATTATGATTGTTGAGTTATCTATCGAGGGACCAGCCCTAGATTGGTTCATTCAGATGATCTAGCCTTATATGATGACGATGAAATGGGCTCAGTTCCGAGAGTGATTTATGAGGAGATTTTGTCCAGAGCCGCTTCGTTTGAGCTATCGTCTCCGGTTGACCAGTATTTCTCATGGAGATCGATCTGTAGAGGAGTATACCCGAGAGTTTCTTCGTCTGGGTAGATATGCAGAGGACCTGATGCGAGATCAGTACTGTGCGGTCACTACCTACGTTACTGGTTTGGGTTCAGCTTTTGCTGGTATGCCTACAACAGGCCTTACTCTGGAGTCTGTGATTGAGTTGGCTAAGGAGATTGAGCTGAGACTAGTTAGGCAAGGAGCGATGCCTGATTATTACCAGCTGGGGGTTCAGTCGAGTGGATTACAGGCTACTCCGTATTCTAGTTTTCATGTTGGTTCGAGTAGTCAGCAGCAAGGTCCGACTCAGCAGAGTCATGGTAGAGGTACTAGAGGAGGTGCCAGAGGTGTTGGCCAGGCTTCTACCAATCAGCAGGGAGGTCAAGGTCAGGCCAGAGTCTTCCATCTCACTCAACAGGATGCTCAGGCATCTAATGCAGTCGTGGCAGGTATTGTTTCTGTCTGTTACCTGGATGCTTGGGTTTTGTTTGATCCGGGTGCCATGCATTCGTTTATTTCTCCCATTTTTTCTTTTAAATCTTGTTGGCAAGCTTCGAGGATGGCTATTCCTTTATCTGTTGCCACTCCTTTGAGTGATTCCTTGGACACCGATATTGTTCTTTCTGGTTGTCCAGTTCTCGTGGGAGATATACAATTACCCGCTGATTTGATCTTGTTGGATGTGATGGAGTTTGATGTTATTCTGGGAATGGATTGGTTATCTCAGCACTATGCCGTGGTAGATTGCAGGAATAAAGAGGTGACTTTTCAGAATTCCTGATGAAGAAGATTTTAAGTTTGTGGGTGATAGGAGTTCAGCACCTCAGAATCTTATTTCTGCTATTACGGCTAGGAAGTTATTGAGGAAAGGATGTCAGGGATATTTGGCATTGGTCAGGGATACGTCAGTGGAGAAGTTGTCACTCACAGATGTTCCTGTTGCTTGTGAGTTTCCTGATGTTTTTCCCGAGGAGTTGCCAGGTTTACCACTTCACAGGGAGATTGAATTCTGTATAGATGTGGTTCTAGGTACTACTCCTATATCTATGCCACCCTACAGAATGGCTCCTACAGAGTTGAAAGAGTTGAAGGAGCAGTTGCAGGAGTTATTGGATAAAGGTTTCATTAGACCCAGTGTTTCTCCTTGAGGTGCACCAGTCCTATTTGTGAAGAAGAAGGATGGTACCCTGAGACTATGCATTGACTACAGAGAGCTGAATAAGGTGACAGTGAAGAACAAGTATCCTCTCCTGAGGATAGATGACTTGTTTGATCAGCTACAAGGTGCACAGTTCTTCTCTAAGGTTGACTTGAGGTCGGGTTATCATCAGCTGCGGATTAGTGAAGCCGATGTTCCTAAGACGACATTCTGCACTAGATATGGCCATTATGAGTTTCTGGTGATGTCTTTTGGTTTGACTAATGCACCAGCAGCTTTTATGGATCTGATGAACAGGGTATTCAGACCTTATGTGGATCAGTTTGTGGTAGTCTTCATTGATGATATATTGGTTTATTCAAGGAGTGTGGAGGAGCATGTATATCACTTGAGGATTGTACTACAGACACTGAGAGATCATCAGCTTTATGCTAAATTCTCGAAGTGTGATTTCTGGATGGAGAGTGTTTCTTTTCTTGGACATGTAGTGTCTAAAGAAGGTATCCAGGTTGATCCATAGAAGGTTGAGGCAGTGTCTGAGTGGCCTAAACCGACTTCTATTTATGAGATTCAGAGTTTTCTGGGTTTAGCCGGGTATTATAGGCGGTTTGTGCAGGATTTCTCCAGAATAGCAGCCCCTATGACTCACTTAACTCAGAAGAATGTTAGATTCGAATGGTCAGAAGCTTGTGAGAATAGTTTTCAGTTGTTGAAGGAGAAATTGACCACATCGCCAGTATTAGCTTTGCTTAATAGTGTGGATAAGTTTACAGTTTATTGTGATGCCTCTAGAATTGGCCTTGGTTGTGTACTGATGCAGAATGGAAGGGTGAGAGCCTATGCTTCGAGGTAGTTAAAGAAGCATGAGCAGAACTATCCTACACATGACCTTGAGATGGCTACAGTGATCTTTGCTTTGAATATTTGGAGACATTATTTGTACGGGGTGACTTGTGAGATATTTACTGATCACAAGAGCCTTCAGTACATTTTCCAGCAGAGAGATCTGAATCTGAGGCAGAGGAGATGGTTGGAACTGTTGAAGGATTATGATTACGAGATCTTATATCATCTGGGTAAAGCTAATGTGGTAGCAGATGCCTTGAGTAGGAAGTCCTCAGGTAGTCTTGCTCATATTAGTGTTGAGAGGAGACCATTGATCCAGGAGTTGCATTTGTTAGTGGATCAAGTTCTGATGATGAAGATTAGTAGATCAGGTGGACTGCTAGCTCAGTTTAAAGTGTGATCTGTACTGAGGGATAGGATTAAAGCAGCTCAGAGCCGAGATCCTATTCTAGAAGAGCTTGTAGAGAATGTTCGAGCAGGGAAGTTCACTGATTTCACACTCGATGATGATGGTGTGTTGTGGATCAGTGGTAGATTATGTGTTCCTGATATGGATGACTTGAGAGAAGAAATCCTAGAGGAAGCACATTCTACAGCTTACAGCGTTCATCCAGGTGTTACTAAGATGTACCACAGTATCAGAGATCTATACTGGTGGGATGGATTGAAGAAGGATGTCGCTGATTATGTTGCGAAGTGCTTGACGTGTCAGGAAGTGAAAGCCGAACATCAGAAGCCTTCTGGGAAGCTTCAGCCTCTTCCTATTCCCGAGTGGAAGTGGGAAAGGATAGCTATGGATTTTGTGGTCGGTTTACCTCGTTCGAAGGATGGAAACGATTCCATCTGGGTGATTGTAGACAGATTGATGAAGTCTGCACATTTCTTGCCTGTGAAAGCCACCTATTCTGTAGCTAGATTGGCGAAGCTGTATGTGAAGCATATTGTGTGCCTTCATGGAGTACCTATGTCCATTGTATCAGATAGAGGTTTGGTATTTACTTCTCATTTTTGGCAGAAGTTGTAGGAAGCGATGGGCATTAGGTTGGATTTCAGTACTGCTTTTCATCCTCAGACAGATGTTTAGTTTGAGAGGACGATCCAGACACTGGAAGATATGTTGAGGATGTGTGTCCTGGATTTGGGAGGTAGCTGGGATGATCATTTTCCACTCGTTGAGTTTGCATATAATAACAGCTACCATAGCAGTATTGGTATGGCCCCGTATGAGGCGTTATATGGAAGGAAGTGTAGATCCCCTTTGAGTTGGGATGAGATTGGTGAGAGAGCTTTGACTGGACCTGAGATGGTTCAGGATGCTGCAGAGAAAGTCGCCGTGATCAAGCGCAGATTAGAGATCGCAGTTAGTAGACAGAAGAGCTATGCGGATCCTAGGCGCAGAGATGTGGAGTTTCAGGTCGGAGATTTTATTTTTTTGAAAGTATCTCCAATGAAGGGTGTGATGAGATTTGGTAGGAAGGGTAAGTTAGCACCGAGATATATCGGACCGTTTGAGATTCTAGAGAGAGTTGGCACTGTTGCATATCGGTTGGATTGGCCTCCGAGTATGTCACAGGTGCATCTAGTGTTTCATATCTCGATGCTGAGGAAGTATATCTCAGACCCTTCACACGTGTTGCAGCCCGACAGTGTAGAGGTGAGTGAAGATTTGACGTTTATGGAAGAACTTGTGGCAATCGTTGATTTTCAAGTTCGACAGTTGCGTTCGAAGCAGATTCCGATGGTCAAGGTTCTGTGGCGTAGCGATAGAGTCGAGGAGCATACATGGGAGACTGAAGCTGAGATGCGAGCTTCTTACCCATATCTCTTTCCTTCCTGATCTTGTAATCTTTTCTTTCTGGAATTCGGGGACGAATTCTTATAAGGGAGGAAGACTGTAATATCCCGTATTTTTAAATATTTTTACACTGTACCGGGATATACAATGTTAATAATTTTTGTATATATACTATGATATTTTTACGAGTTGATGTGTATTTAAAACCTATTTTAATTATTGTGTCTTATTTACAGTGCTTTACGTAAAATTTTCCCAGGACTTTCATTTTCGGGGAAATTTTCACGTAAATATTTTATTATTAATTATTTTAAATAGATTTACGAACTTGCATGAACTCATACGTATTTTTAAATTTCTAAATAAAGCCTATGTGTACTTATTTATTTAATTAGGGTTTAATATATTACCCTAATATTTTATTATTTATTTATTAGTTTTATTGTTATTTAATTATTTTTATTTAGTATAAATTATTAAAATATTAAATTATATAATGTGTGGTGTGTGATTTTTCCCAAATATTTTATTAAAAATTATTATTTTTATTTATTTTTCTTTTTTCTTTTTTTTTCTTTCTTTTTCTTTTTCTTTTCTTTTCCTTTCCTTTTCTTTTCTTCTTCTTCTTCTTCCTTCTCGTGCCCGATCACCAACCACCGTCTGCAACTGCCGTTCCCTTGCCGTCAGTGTGCCGCCAGTAGCTCCGCCTCCCCCAGCCAGCTGCTCCGACGCCCCAAGCTTCTTCCCTGGCGCCGGCTAGCCCCCATTTTCCCCATTTTGGCCGAAACTCCTCTCCTCGCCGTTCACCAACTTTTTGGCCACCATTTTTGACACCGCCAGTCTCTTTATTCTCCTTGAGCTCCGGTGAGTGTGATTCTAGCTTTGGTTTGAGCTTAAATGGTCTTGATTTGCTTAGGTTTTGAATTTTTGATTTCGGCCATATTAGGGTTTTTGATTTTTTTGAGCTTTGAATTGATTGATTCATGAAAAATCCCTTCAAAAATATTGATCCTAGTAGCTTAATCTACATGTGTGAATTTTTGTGGAATTTTTGGAGATTATTTTGATTTTTGGGTATTTTTGAATATTTTAATATTATTTTCTAATTTTCGGAAATTAATTAAATAAATTATGAAATTTTGTTTTATGGTTGAATTAGGTGTTTAAATGAATTATAGGAATTTATTTGGAATTTTTATGAATTTCTAAGTATTTATTTTGAATTATTTGAGTTTATGTAATTTTGGGAAAATTAGGTTAAATATGTTTTTATTTGAAATTAATTGGTAAATTGAGTTTAATTGTTGATATTATTGATAAATATGTTGAGAAAATTAATTTTGGATAATTATACTATTTTTGGTGAATTTTTGAAGTAATTTTAGTATATTTATATATATAGGGGTATTTTGGTAATTTTACACAAAATTGGCTAAAAATGTAATTTAATTGGTTTTAATAGTTATTTAAGGTATAAAAATGATTTCTACAAATTATTTAGTATTTTTAACTAATTAAAACTAATTTTCGTGAATTATTTTCAATTATATATATAAAATATGGTTTTTCTAATAAAATGAGTTTTTATCGATTTTTTACAGTGTTTTAAGGTTAATTATGTAATTTCTAACTATAAAATGTATTTCTATGTTATAAGGGTATTTTTGGTATTTTTAAAATTGTTCTGTGTTTGTGGACCCCTGTCGGTAGACTATAGTTTGGAGTCCGACCGAGGGGTTGTGAATGAGATGTGGTGTTTATTTTTGAAGTGTGTTTCTTTTCAGGGTCGGCTCTACTCTTTGAGTAGAGAGATTTCCATTTTACAGGGGAGGTTCTGTCGAATTTTTGATAGAATTCTCGTAAAACGTGATGTCTGGTCGATCCCTAATTCCGTTTCTGTGTTTAATATTCTAGATCGAATTCTAGGATTTCTGTTAGGGTTATTCTGATTTCTGTCGTTATTGTTTGTTTAGTTGCGCCGAGACCGAGGCCTAGTGGACTAGGCCCGTCGGATCCATCTCGTGGAGCGCACTAATTTGTGAGTTACTATTTTATATATATGTGCTTTAGGATGCATGATTTTAGAAATACATGTTTCATTTTGACTAAATATGCATAAATAATGTGATTTGTATTTAAGTATATTTTTGGTATATATTAAATTATATGCATGTTTTATTAATGAACTGTGTTTAAAATGTTTTCAAATATATCTCTAGTTTATTTTGTAATTTAACTTCATTTTTTTGACGTATATATACTCGAAATACACCTGGTTTACTTTTGGTATATTTTCGGTATATATATGGTTTATATTGTTATTTTATTTAATTTTATGCATCATTTATGATGAATGGATGTTTTATATTTATTAATGAAGGATATCAATAGAACGTGCTACATAGTGGGCAACACTAGGATCGAGTACGTACCGGTGCGCCTATAGTATTTAGGCTATATTACTAACCATTTGTGGATATTGATTAAATATGATTATTTGATGTGTGAGATATGGTTTGGAGGTGTGATTGCTGGAGCTCGGTTGACCAAGTGTCTCGGGGCCAATCAGACTGACAGTCAGACTGATGGAGCTCGGTTGACTTAGTGTCTCGGGGCCAGTCTACTGTCTAAATGGATTAAGTGGATGTATTTGGATTAAGTGAGCCTGTATGGCTAGAGTGTTGTCTAACACTGATTGAGGTCTCGATATCATAGGGTTCTATTTGATCCTTCATAAAAGATGATTTTCAATGAAATATATAAAATGATTTTATTGCATCTGTGTGTATTTGCCTGTATATATACATATTATATATATATACTGTTGACTGTATGCATTGTCATTTAGTGTGTATGTATATATATTGTAGTAATTCACTCAGTGAGGTCTGACTCCCCTCCGTTGACAATTTTTCAGGAGAGTCAACATCTTCAGACCTCAGTAGCAGGCCTATACGCCGGATTTCTTCCGCCCCGGCTTCTTTATGTAAATTGCTTACTTGAGTCTTATTTTTATAATCTAGACACTGCAGTAGTTGTAAATTAATTATGGGATTTTATGTATTATATTTATGTGAGATATTGTATTATATTTGAACTGGATTTGTATTAAGATTTATATATATGAAATGATGAGGAATTGATTTAAATCCAGTTGGTGCATATACTATTATTATATTTATGATTTTATTTCCGCTGCATTTGATATTATTATTATTATTGCATGTTTTATTTTATTTTTAGGCTTGCTACGGGTTCCGGATTCGAAAGAATTCTCGTTCCCTAGCGCCAGTCATGGCCCCTATTTTGGGTCGTGACAGTTTCGTAGGATGCAGTGCTGATACCTTCGATTGTTCAGTAGATGTAATTTCTTTTTCAGTTAAGAACTCGAGATATGTCAATTCTGCGTATATTCCATATTTGAATCCTGTTGAGTTTCCATAACTTTTCAGTGCAGTGAATCATAATTATTTCTTCTGCAGAGACAATATTGATGATCAGTCTTTTCAAATTCAAGTTGTGGTTATTGTTCTAGCCCTACTACACCTATCTAGTATAGGGGTAGGTTAGAGGCAACTGTAACTCAAGGGTTAAGGTAGTCATTATAAGCAGTACAAGCATTTCTTTTGGACTTGAGCTTGCAGCAATTGTGGCTAAGATAGCCGAGATTAATAAAAGCTTAATAGTATTTAATTAACTTTGACAGTTGTTTGAATATGCTTTGACGGGGGAATTGGAAAATGTCTAATGAAGACGAAGCACTCTTGTATTCCTTATAGAAAACTGTCAGTTTTGACTACAACACATAATTTGAGTTAAAGGGGGATTTCTAAGATACTTCCATCCACCTTTAAGGAAGGATAATTACCTATATCAGCTATTGCATAGAGTAAGGGAAGAGCAATTAGTTGAGAAGATTACCTATAAAGTCTTCAATTTGATACGTCATGCTGAAGACGTAATACAGTATAAGAGGAGACTGATAGAATTATGTGTTACATGATTAAGCTTAATATATTGGCATATGAATCGAGAATTGAGATTCAGAGAGTTATTATGAATTCAGTCTTTTGGGTGTAATTAATCTTGATGAGATGTGAAAGGGTTGTCAGGAATATCTGGCTCTGGTTGAGTATACTTCAGTGGAGAAGTTGTCTCTCCCAGATGTTTTAATTGCCTGTGAGTTACTAGGTTTACCACCTTATAGAGATTGAATTCTGTATCGATGTGGTTCGTAATATAACTCCTATTTCAACGTAGCCCTACAAAATGACTCTTGCAGAGCTGTAGGAGCAATTGCGAGAGCTGTATAACTAAGGTTTTGTCAGACCTTATGTTTCTCTTTGGGGTGCACTAGTCCTATTGTAAGGAAGAAGGATGGTACCCTGAGATTGTGCATTGATTGCAGAGAGCTGAATAAGATGACAATGAAGAACAAGTATCCTCTTCTGAGGATAGATGACCTGTCTAATCAACTACAAGGTGCACAGTTCTTTTCTAAAGTTGATTTGAAGTCGGGTTATCATTAGTTGTGGATCAATTTGTAGTAGTCTTCATTAATGATATACTAGTGTATTCAAAGTGAATGAAATGGCACGTATATCACTTGAGGACTATACGACAGACACTAAGAGAATGTCAGCTTTATGCAGAATTCAGGAAGTGTGATCATTGGGTGGAGAGTGTTGTTTTTCTTGGAAGTGTGGCGTTTAAAGATAGAATTCGAGTTGATCCACAAAAGATCAAAGCAGCATCTAAGCGGTCCAGACTAACTGAATCCATTGAGATCTGTAATTTTTTGGGTTTAATTGGGTATCATAGGAAATCTGAATAGAATTCTCTAGAATTGCAGCTCCTCTGATCCGCATAACTCAGAAGAATAGGAAGATTATGTGAATAGATGTTTGTTAGAACAGCTTCCAAGTGCTGAAGAAGACCGATTGATCTGAGGGTTACGTGAACTTTAGAGGATAAGACCTGATATCATTATAGCATTTCATCATATCATCATAGCATCTCATTACAGTATTTCATCACGACATTTCATTCTAGCATTTCATCATAACATTTTATTATATCATCTCATTATGACATTCATTATAGCATGTCATCATGACATATCACCATAGAATGATCTGCTGATAGGAGATGCCCAAGTTAATGATACAGGGTTGATGTTGTAATCTGAGAAAGGGATTCTATATAAGCTGTGGAAATGAACTTGCAGTGTACATCTAGATAATTACCAAGAAGTATCACAGTATTTAGGATTAGTACTAGTGGGTTGGACTGAAAAAGGATGTGACTAATTGTACGTCTAAGTGTTTAATTTGTTAGCTGGTAAAAGCTGAACATTAGAAGTTTTCTAAGAAGTTTCGATCTCTTTTGAATTTAGGTGGAAATGAGAGAGAATTGTGATAATTTTTGTAGTTGGTTACCTTATTCGAAGGGTGAATATGATTCTGTTAGAATGAATATAGATAAATTAACCAAGTCAACTAATTTTTGGCCAATGGAAGCCACTTATTCAATAGCTAAGTGGGCTAAGCTGCATATGAAGCATATTGTGTGCCTGCGTGGACTACTTGTGTCCATTGTATATGGTAAAGGTACAGTGTTTACCTTTCGATTTTGGCAGAGATTGCAGAGAGTAATAGACACCTGGTTGGATTTCAATACTGCTTTTCATCCTCAGACATATGATAGTCTGCGAGGATGATCCAAACACTAAACAATATGTTGAAGATGTGTGTTTTGGATCTGGGAGGTAGCTAGGTTGACTATATACTACTTGTAGAATTCGCTTATAATAACAGCTACCATAGCAGTATTGGAATGACACCACCTGAGGCTTTTATGAAAAGAAGTCTTAACTAGATATGAGATGGTTCAGAATACAACAGAGAAAGTTACTGTGATCAAAAGAGCGATGTGGATCCTAGACGCAGAGATATGAAGTTTTAGATTGAAGACTGTAATTCTGAAGATGTCTCCAAAAAGTAGTGTGATGAGACACGGTAAGATTGCATATTAATTGGCTTTGCCTTAAAATCTATTTCATGTGCATCCTGTGTTCCATGTCTCGATTTTGAGAGAGTGTATTTTGGACACTTCGCACATGTTGCAGTTGAACAATATAGAACTGAATGAAGATTTGAAGTTTGAGAAGGAATCAGTTGAGATTGTAAATTATTAAGCTCGATAATTATGCTCAAACTAGATTCAGATGATCAAGGTTCTGTGACGTAGCAGCAAAGTGAAAGAGCATACATGGGAGACTGAAGCTGAGATGCGAGCTTCTTACCCGTATCTCTTTCCTTCTTGATCTTGTAATTTTCTTTCTAGAATTCGGGGATGAATTCTTGTAAGGGGGGAAGACTGTAATATCCCGAGTTTTTAAATATTTTATATTGCATCAGGATATGCAGTGTTAATAATTTTTATATATATTTATGATATTTTATGAGTTTGTTGTTTGTTTAAAGCTAATTTTAATTATTTTATATTATTTTAAGTACTTTACGTAAAATTTTCTTGGAAATTGTATTTTTTGGGGAAATTGACACGTAAATAATTTAATATTAATTATTTTGACTAGTTTTACGAATTTGCATGAACTCATACATAATTTTTAAGTGCTAAAAATAAAATGTATATATGTTTATTTATTTAAATTAATTAGGATTTAATTAATTACCTTAATTTTTATTATTTATTTTTAATATTAATTAATTAATTTTAAGTGTATAAATTATTAAATATATTAAAATATTTATGTGGTGAGCATTATTTGTGTGTGGAAATATATATAATATTATTATATAAGGTGGACATATATATATACACATATACACGTTGTTATTTATCAAAAAACTAAAAGTTGCAATATTTATAGTTTTGCCATTTTCTGCATCTTCTTCTTCCCAACGTAATTTCTTCCATTTTTGGCCATTTCCAGCTGGATTTCTTTGATGTCACTATGCCTATCATCCTTCCTCCTCCACCTCCAGCCATTTCCACCACTTGAAGCTCTCTTTTCCTGTGTGTTTTGGCCGGATTTTTCAAGGAGGTCGAAAATTGAAGTCAATTCCGATCAAGTTGATTCCTGCCACCATTTTCAACATCGTCAGTCTCTATCTTCTCCTTGAGCTCCGGTGAGTGTGATTCCAAGCTTTTTCTCACTTGATTTGGTCTAGAATTGCTTAGGTTTCAATTTCTTCATTTCATCCATTTATTTTTAGCTTCAATTTGATTGATTCATGAAAACTTCCTTCACAAACTTTGTTCCTGGAAGCTTAATCTACATGTTGTAATTTTTGTAGAATTTTTTGAATTTATTTTGATTTTTGATTATTTTATTAATATTTTCTAATTTTCGAAAATTAATTAATTAAATTATGAAATTGTGTTTTATGGTGATTATAGGTGTTTTAATGAATTATAGAAATTTATTTGTAATTTTTGTGAATTTTTATATATTTATTTGGAATTTATTAAGTTTATGTAATTTTGAAAAATAGGGTTAATTATGTGTTTAATTGAAATAAATTGGTTAATTGAGTATATTTATTGATATTACTGAAATATATGTTGAGAAAATTAATTTTGAGTAATTATATTATTTTTGATGAATTTTTGGATTTATTTTAGTAAATTTATATATATAGGGGTATTTTGGTAATTTGACACTAAATTGGCTAAAAATGTAATTAAATTGGTTTTAATAGTTATTTAGGGTATAAAAATTATTTCTACAAATTATTTAGTATTTTCAACTAATTAAAACAATTTTTCGTAAATTATTTTCAAATTATATATATATTATACAATTTTTCTAAATAAATGAGTTTTTAATAAGTTTTAGGGTTAATTATGTGATTTGGATTTATAAAATGTATTTTTATTATATAAAGGCATTTTTGATATTTTGTAATTATTCTATGAATTGTGAACCTCGGTCGGTGAATTGTAGTTTGGAGTCCGACCGAGGGATTGTGGTTGTGAATTTGGTGTTATTCAGAAGTGTGTTTCTTTGTAGGACCGGCTCTACTGTTTGAGTAGAGAGATGTCCGTTTTACAAGGGAGGTTCTACTAGATTTTTGGTAGAATTCTTGTAAAACGTGATGTCCGGTCAAATCCCTATTATAATTCTATGTCTAAAATTCTAGATCGAGTCTTTAGAATTTCTGTTAAATTTATTCTGATTTCATGTTGTCATTTGTTTGTTTAGTTGCGCCGAGACTGAGGCCTAATGGATCAGGCCCGCCGAATTTGTCTCGTGGAGCGCTAACATGTGAGTTATTATACTATATATATATGCAGTGCATATAGGATGCATGACTTAGGATTTTTCATTTTCATTATATGTTTAAACAATAATTTAATTATAATATGATTTGATATATGTATGTTAGATATTTAGGTTTATGTTTGTTATAATTTAATATCTATACATGATTTAAATGTACATCGAACCGTAATTATTTTATTAAATGATTAGCATAATTTAGATTTATTCTTAAATAATTGCATGCTATATTATAAACCTACATTTAAATTATTTTTAAGTTTATTTTTGGTATATTTTTTATTTATTTCCAAATAAATACATGTTTTATTATTAAATTAAACCTAACACATTATTGGTATATTTAGGGTTTATTTTTGATATATGCATGCTAGATAATTAGGTTTATTTTTAGTATATTTGTGAATATATGTTAAACCTAAACACATATTTAAATGAACAGTTATACATAAATGTTTTATTAAATGATTTGTGTACTTAGGGCATATCTTTTGTATATTTAGGTATATTTTTAAGAAAATGCATGTTATATTATTGTTATACATTTAAATTGTTTTTAACTATATTAATGATTTATCTTTAGTTTATTTTATATTTTATTTGATATATATATATATACTCGAAATATACTGGGTATATTTTAGGTATATTTTTGGTGTACATATATATAGTTGGTTTTACTATTATGAATATTGTTCTACATTAATTATTTTCCGAATGAATGATTTATTCTAAGTGAAGGATATCAATAGAACGTGCTTCCTAGTGGGCAACACTAGGGCCGTGTATGTACCGGTGTGAAAGAATAAGGTTGAGTGAGAGTTAATTTTGGGTGATTATAATTGATTTAATTGATTTGACTAAGATTAATGGTATGTTAGATAGTGTGATTACGGGGCCAATCACACTGTCACGACCCAAAACAGGGGCCATGACCGACGCTAGGGAACGGGAATTCTTTCGAATCCGGAACCCGTAGCAAGCCTAAAAATAAAATAAACATGCAATAATAACAATAACACTATAATATGCAGCGGAAATAAAAATCATAATATCATAATATTATTCACATCAACTGGATTTAAATCAAAATCTCATCTCATAGATACTTAATCTCTTTAATACAAATCCAGTTTCAATATAATACATCTCTTTAAAATAAAATACATGAAATCCAATACTTTAATTCACAACTACTGCAATGTCTAGATAAAATAAATAAGACTCAAGTAGACAATTTACATAAAGAAGCCGGGGCGGAAGAAATCCGGCGTATCGACCTGCTACTGAGGTCTGAAGAAGTTGACTCTCCTGAAAAATAGTCAACGGAGGGGAGTCAGACCTCACTGAGTGAATTACTATAATATATATACATACACACTAAGTGATAATGCATACAGTCAATAGTATATATAATATGTGTATATACAGGCAATTACACACAGATGCAATAAAATCATTTTATATATTTTATTGAAAATCCCAGTTTATGAAGGATCACATAGAACCCTAGAATATCGCAACCTCAAAAATAGTGTTAGACAACACTTTAGCCATACAGGTTCACTTAAACCAAATATATCCACTTAATCCATTTAGACAGTAGACTGGCCCCGAGACACTAAGTCAACCGAGCTCCAGCAGTCTGACTGCCAGTGTGATTGGCCCCGAGACACTTGGTCAACCGAGCTCCAGCAATCACACCTCCAAACCACATCTCACACATATCAATAATTATATCAAATCAATATCCACAAATAGTTAGTAATATAGCCTAAAGCTATAGGCGTACCGATACGTACTCGGTCCTAGTGCTGCCCACTAGGTAGCACGTTCTATTGATATCCTTCATTAATAAATAATATAAAACATTAATTCACAATAAATGATGCATGAATTTAAATGAAATAGAAATATAAACCATATATATATATACCGGAAATATACCAAAAGTAAACTAGGTATATTTCGAGTATATATACGTCAAATGAATTCAATTAAATTATAAATTAAGTTGGAAATATATTTAAAAACATTTTAAGTATATTTTATTTACAAAACATGCATATAATTTAATATATACCAAAAATAAACCAAAAATATACTTAATGTAAACTTAAGAAATAATCAAAGTATTTATGCATATTTAATCAACATAAAACATGCATTTCTAAATCATGCATCCTAAGCATATATATATAGTATAGTAACTCACCTAATGCGCTCCACGAGACAGGTCCGACGGGCCTGGTCCACTAGCCCTTGGTCTCGGCGCAACTAAACAAACAATAAATAATCGACATCAGAATAAACCTAACAGAAATCCTAGAATTCAATCTAGAGTATTAAAATACAGAATCAGAAATTAGGGTTCGACTGGACATCACGTTTTACGAGAATTCTATCAAAAATTCGGCAGAACCTCCCCTGTAAAATGGATATCTCTCTACTCAAAAGAGTAGAGCTGACCCTGCAAGGAAATACACTTCGAAAAACTACACAAGGCACAATCAAAATCCCACGGTCGGACTCCAAACTACAGTCCACAAACACAAAATAATTCCAGATATACCAAAAATATCCTTAAAACCTAAAAATACATTTTGTTGGTAGAAATTACATAATTAACCTTAAAACACTATAAAAACCGATAAAAACTCATTTTATTAGTAAAATCGTATATTATATATATAATTGAAAATAATTCATGAAAAATAGTTTTAATTAGTTAAAAATACTAATTAATTTTTAGAAATCATTTTTATACCTTAAATAATTATTAAAACCAATTAAATTACATTTTAGACAATTTAGGGTAAAATTACCAAAATGCCCCTATATATATAAATATACTTAAATTACTTCAAAAATTCACCAAAAATTATACAATTATCCAAAGTTAATTTTCTCAACATATTTATCAATAATATTAATAATTAAACTCAATTAACCAATTAAATTCAATTTAAAACACAATTAACCTAATTTCTCAAAATCACATAAACTTCAATAATTCAAAATAAATACTTAGAAATTCATAAAAATTCTAAATAAATTCCTATAATTCATTTCAACACCTAATTTAACCATAAACTCCAATTTCATAATTTAAATAATTAATTTCCGAAAATTAGAAAATAATATTAAAATATTCAAAAATACCCAAAAATCCAAAAAATCTCCAAAAATTCTACAAAAATTCATACATGTAGATTGAGCTACTAGGAACAACATTTGTGAAGGGTGTTTTCATGAATCATTCAATTAGAAGCTCAAAAAAATCAAAAACCCTAATGTGACCGAAATTGAAAATTAGAAACCTAAGCAAATCTAAACCATTTTAGCTCAAACCAAAGCCAGAATCACACTCACCGGACCTCAAGGAGAAGAAAGAGACCGACGGTGTCGAAAACGATGGCCGGAGGAGGGAGAAACGGCGAAGGGAAGATTTCGGCCAAAAGAGGAAAACTAGCTCGCCGGCGCCGAGGAAGAGAGCTACTGGCGACGGGGGACGACTGGGAACGGCGGTGGCAAGCCGGGAGGTACTCCGACGGTAGGTGGCCGGAGTTGCAGACGGTGAGGGGTGAGGTGGGTGGTCGGGCACGGGAGAAGGAAGAAGGAGAAGAAGAAAAAGAAAAAGAAAGAAAGAAAAGAAAGAAAAAGAAAAGGACAAGAAAAAGAAAAGAAAAAAAAAAGAAAAAAGAAAAAGAAAAAGAAAATAAAATAATTAAATATTAATAAAATATTAATAAAACAATTTTAATAATTTAATAATAAATAAAATAATTAAATAACAATAAATAAATAAATAAATAATAAAATATTAGGGTTATATATATTAAACCCTAATTAAATAAATATATACACACAGACTTTATTTAATAATTTAAAATTACGCATGAGTACATGCAAGTCCGAAAATATATTCAAAATAATTAATAATACATTGTTTACGTGAAAATTTCCCCGAAAATGCAAGTCCCGGGAAAATTTTACGTAAAACACTGAAAATAATACACAGTAATTAAAATAGGTTTTAAATACATATTAACTCGTAAAAATATCATATAACATACAGAAATTATTAACACTGCATATCCCGGTACAGTGTAAAAATATTTTAAAAACACGGGATATTACACACACTGACAGTCAGAATGCTGGAGCTCGGTTGACTTAGTGTCTCGGGGCCAGTCTACTGTCCATAAATGGATTGAATGATCTATTGGGTTGATTGAGATGTGAGGTGATAGATAGTGTGATTGCTGGAGCTCGGTTGACCAAGTGTCTCGGGGCCAATCACACTGACAGCCAGACTGTTGGAGCTCGGTCGACTTAGTGTCTCGGGGCCAGTCTGCTGTCTAGATTGGAATAAGTGTTCTATTTGGAATCAAGTGAGCTTGTATGGATAGAGTGATGATGGGGTTGATTGGGGATTGCTATTATTAGGGTTCTATGGATCCTTCATGAATTAAAACAAATGTTTTCTACATTTTGTATATTTATATAAGCAGAGTTTGGCATTCATGTGAAATGTATGTATACATATATATATATATATATATATATATATATATATATATATATATATATATATATATATATATAAGAGTGCCTTATTGTTATGGTTTAGTTTGCATGTATATATAGTATAATAATTCACTCAGTGAGGTCTGACCCCCCTCAATTATTTTTTTTAGGAGATCCCATATTGTTAGACCTTAGTTGTAGAGTTCCTCGCCGGTGTTCTTCAGTCCCGGCTATTTTATGCAAATATATATTCTGCACTCTGATTTGTATTCTAGAAACTGCAATAGTAGTGTTATTGTATCGGAAGAGTGTTATATTGTTTTGATATTGTATACTTTGAAAAATTTGTATCTGATTACTATACGAAGATATATTCATTGAGAAGGATTTGGAGTATTTATATTATATTGATTTGAAAATTTTTAATTCTGTCATACTTTTTAATTATTTATTTCATGATTTTATTTTTTAAAGGCTTATTACGGGTTCCGGATTCGAAAGAATTCCCGTTTCCTAGCGCCGGTCATGACTCCTAGTTTGGGTCATGACACTGCTGCTGTTGGTCTTCATGCGAGAAGGAGAAAGAGGCTGCTGACTTCGGTGTTGTTGAGAAATACATCAAGGAAAAGAAGAAGGAGTTGATGGTGGTGATGGCATAAGGGCTGGTGGTGCTGCTAGGATGGGAAGCACCAAGAGAAGAAAGGAAAAAAATGCTCTGGAACAAAGAAAAAGAAAAAAAAAAAAAGAAGAAGGAGAAGGAGTAGTGGGTTGACCGAAATAATGACCCCATTAACCTATATATATATATATATATATATATATATATAGGTCCACACACATGTCACACACATGCACCTAAATACAATTAAATATAATACAACAATTGAAATTAATACTATTAATAAAATAATTGGATAATAAGAATAATATTAATAATAATATTAAAAAATAAAAATAATACTAATGATAATAAAAATAATAACCATGACAATAATAACACACAATAATTATAATAACAACCTACATAAACTATTGTATATACATACACATTCCCACACGCATGAACTAAGAAAATAAAATAATATTGTACATATATATATACACACACACACATTCCCACACACATGAACTAATAAAATAAAATAATTTAATATTAAAAAATGACAACAATAATATTAATAATAGTAGTGGATTAATTTAAAAATATTAATAATACTCATAATAATAACAAACAACAATAATAATAATAATACACTTAACAATAATAAAATAATAGTAATACTATTGAAAATAACAACAATAATAGTAACTTTAATGTTTGAATAATAAACTCCAAAAATAATTATTTTACGTGAGAAAATATATATACGTAAAATAATGATGGTTAACTACAAATAATAATAATAATATAAATCCCACGTAAATAAATTATTTTTACGTAAATAATTCTCTTAAAATAAAATACGTAATTAACATTAGTAATTAACGATAATAATACACAATTAAAATTTAAAGTTATTAATACTGCATATCCCAAAATATATTTTTATAATTTAAAAACAGGGATCATAACACATATATAACACCTATTAAGGATGCCAAGCATGCATTGTATGCATATGGCTAATACATAACATCTCCATCAATGTCTTAACTTTAGTGCACATATCAATATATACATCACCTTTATATATATATCAATAATACATATTACACACAAAAAGAGCTTACGACATCAAATAGCTCACATCTTCCCTCATGTTAGACACATAGAATACATTAGTCTTAATACAACATAACAAAATTTATTGAGAACGTCATGCTAAAAAACCTAAGGACGATCCCTTTCTGACCAACCTAACATAATGTTAGTGCAACTAATGCAAATGTTTCTTTAAGACATATTAGAGGTCTTTTAATCCTGAAAAATACTACAGAGGAGGGAGCTTGCAACTTAACAAATGAATAACATAACATTCTATAAAAAATAACATATTCAAGCATGTAGTTTTATCAATTATTAATCCGTTCAATATTTAAATATAAATTTATAATATGTATATAGTCATTGTAGTATAGTGTTTTCTTTCAGACAACAATGAACTTGCAAATTACATGTCAAACGGAAGCTTCTTTCAATTATTCATGGATCCCTATATGCACACAGCTTGCCATAATCTTGTACAAAATATTCTTTAGCCTTTTTTTGGTATATTAAGAGGATTCTATAACACACACAACATTGCCTCATTTAAAAGTAGCATTATGTCTTCATACTCATCTGTAATATCCCGTGTTTTTTGAAAATATTTTTACACTGAACCGGGATATGCAGTGTTAATAATCTCTGTACATTATATGATATTTTTATGAGTTAATATGTATTTTAAACCTATTTTAATTACTGTATATTATTTTCAGTGTTTCACGTAAAATTTTCCCGAGACTTGCATTTCCGGGGAAATTTTCACGTAAACAATGTATCATTAATTATTTTAGATGTATTTACGGACTTGAATGAACTCATACATATTTTTAAATTATTAAATAAAGCCTGTGTGTGTATATTTATTTAATTAGGGTTTATTATTACCCTAATATTTTATTAAGTATTTAATTGTTTTATTGTTATTTAATTAATTTTATTTAGTATAAATTATTAAAATATTAATATTTTATGTGTGTGGTGTATATTTGATGTGTGTAATTTAATATTATTTTAATATATAGTATAAAGTATATATATATACATATATTTGTCAAAAATCAAAAAGTTTGGAAAATTACCATTTTGCCCCCGAGTCTCCTTCTTCCTCCCGATTCTCCCTTCTCCATTTCCGGTCGCTGCCGTGCCATTCCTTCACCGTGGGTGTGCCGTCCGGTGTGCCACCGTCTTCCCCGACCAATTTCGCCGCCTGAGGAGGCCGTTTCCGGCGTCGGGAGATCGATTTTGGCTGGAGAAGCCGAAAATCGATCCACCGTCGATCACGCCGATTCCGGCCACCGTTTTCGACACCGCCGGTCTCTTTCTTCTCCTTGAGCTCCGGTGAGTGTGATTCTAGCTTTGGTTTGAGCTAAAATGGTCTAGAATTGCTTAGTTTTCGATTTGTCAATTTCGGCCTATTAGGGTTTTCAATTTTTTTGAGCTTCGAATTGATTGATTCATGGAAACTTCCTTCACAAATGTTGTTCCTAGTAGCTTAATCTTCATGTATGAATTTTTTTAGAATTTTTGGAGATTTTTTGGATTTTTGGGTATTTTTGAATATTTTAATATTATTTTCTAATTTTCGGAAATTAATTATTTAAATTATAAAATTGGAGTTTATGGTTAAATTAGGTGATGAAATGAATTATAGGAATTTATTTGGAATTTTTATGAATTTCCAAGTATTTATTTTGAATTATTGAAGTTTATGGAATTTTGGAAAAATTAGGTTAAATGTGTTTTTAATGGAAATTAATTGGTTAATTGAGTTTAAATATTGATATTATTGATAAATATGTTGAGAAAATTAATTTTGGGTAATTGTATGATTTTTGGTGAATTTTTGAAGTAATTTAAGTATATTTATATATATAGGGGTATTTTGGTAATTTTACCCTAAATTGTCTAAAAATGTAATTTAATTGGTTTTAATATTTATTTAAGGTGTAAAAATGATTTCTACAAAATATTTGGTATTTTTAACTAATTAAAACTATTTTTCGGGAATTATTTTCAATTAGATATATAATATACGATTTTTCTAATAAAATGAGTTTTAATCGGTTTTTATAGTGTTTCAAGGTCAATTATGTAATTTTTACCTATAAAATGTATTTCTGTGATTTAAGGATATTTTTGGTATATCTGGAATCATTCTGTGTTTGTGGACCCCGGTCGACAGATTGTAGTCTGGAGTTCGACCGAGGGGTTGTGGATTTTTGTCGAGCTTGTATTTCGAAGTGTGTTTCTTTGCAGGGTCGGCTCTACTCTTTTGAGTAGAGAGATGTCCGTTTTACAGGGGCGGTTCTGCCGAATTTTCGATAGAATTCTCGTAAAACGTGATGTCCAGTCGAACCCTAATTCTGTTTTCGTATTTTAATACTCTAGATTGAATTCTAGGATTTCTGTTAGGTTTATTCTAATGTCGATTATTTATTGCTTATTTAGTTGCGCCGAGACCGAGGGCTAGTGGACCAGGCCCGTCGGACGTGCCTCGTGGAGCGCATTAGGTGAGTTACTATATTATATATATATGCTTAGGATGCATGATTTAGAAATGCATGTTTTATGTTGATTAAATATGCATAAATAAATTGATTATTTCTTAAGTTTATATTAAGTATATTTTCGGTTTATTTTTGGTATATAATAAATTATATACATGTTTTGTGAATAAAATATATTTAAAATGTTTTTAAATATATTTCCAGCTTAAGTTATAATTTGATGGGATTCATTTGACATATATATACTTGAAATATACCTGGTTTACTTTTGGTATATTTCCGGTATATATATGGTTTATATTGTTATTTCATTTACATTCATGCATCATTTATTTTTATGAATGAATGTTTTACATTATTAATTATGAAGGATATCAATAGAACGTGCTACCTAGTGGGCAGCACTAGGACCGAGTACGTACCGGTACGCCTATAGCTTTAGGCTATATTACTAACTATTTGTGGATATTGATTTGATTATGATTATCGATATGTGAGATGTGGTTTGGGTGTGATTGCTGGAGCTCGGTTGACCAAGTGTCTCGGGGCCAATCACACTGGCAGTTAGACTGCTGGAGCTCGATTGACTTAGTGTCTCGGGGCCAGTCTACTGTCCATATGGATTAAGTGGATATATTTGGAATAAGTGAGCCTGTATGGCCAGAGTGTTGTTTAACACTATTATTCTGAGGTTACGATATTCTAGGGTTCTATGTGATCCTTCATAAATTGGGATTTTTCAGTAAAATATATAAAAAATGATTTTTCTGCATCTGTATGAATTTGCCTGTATATATACATATTATATATATACTGTTGATTGTATGCATTATCACTTAGTGTGTATGTATATATATTATAGTAATTCACTCAGTGAGGTCTGACTCCCCTCCGTTGACTATTTTTCAGGAGAGTCAACTTCTTCAGACCTCAGTAGCAGGTCGATACGCCGGATTTCTTCCGCCCCGGCTTCTTTATGTAAACTGTCTACTTGAGTCTCATTTATTTTATCTAGACACTGCAGTAGTTGTGAATTAAAGTATTGGATTTCATGTACTTTATTTTAAAGAGATGTATTATATTGAAACTGGATTTGTATTAAAGATTATACATTTATGTGATGAGATGAGTTTTGAATTAATCCAGTTGATATGGATGATATTATGATATTATGATTTTTTTTATTTTATTTCCGCTGCATATTATATGGTTATTGTTATTATTGCATGGTTTATTTTTTTTTTTGGCTTGCTACGGGTTCCGGATTCGAAAGAATTCCCGTTCCCTAGCGCCGGTCATGGCCCCTGTTTTGGGTCGTGACAAAGTTGGTATCAGAGCGGAGTTCTGTGTCAGGGCTTAGTTGTGTGAGTTGTGGCCCTAGTTTTAAAGTTGTGTTTTCTGTTGGACTACTGCAGTGTATTAGGTTCGAGTATGTCTTGATAAGTATTCTTTGCTGTAGTTTTCAGCGTTATTCCTCCGTTGTCTGTTTTGTCTGAATCTTTCCGTTTGTCTTTTCAGAATGAGGAGGCGAGCGCGTGTCGCTCCACCGATCGTTGAGGCCGAGGATGATGAGTCTTTTCAGGATGAGGTTTTACCTCCTGAGCCGCCAGTGAGACATAGAGGTCGTGGCAGAGGTAGACCTCGAGGAGCGGCAGGTCACCGTAGGCAGAGAGAGTTACAGGACGAGGAGCCTGTTGAGCCTGAGTTTGATGTTCCTGTTCCTCCAGTTGTTCAGCCTGCCTATCAGCAGGGTATGTCTGACCCTGAGGCAGCTTTGTTCTATGCCCGAGTTGGCAGGATTGCTTTTGATGGTACTTCTGATCCTTTAGATTTTCTGCATACGATTGAGACTAGGACTCGGACTGCTCATACCGAGTACCAGCGGATCATGATTGTTGAGTTGTCTGTTGAGGGACCAGCCTTGGATTGGTTCATTCAGATGATCCAGCCTTATATGATGACGATGACGTGGGCTCAGTTTCGAGAGCGATTCATGAGGAGATTTTGTCCAGAGCCTCTTCGTTTGAGTTATCGTCTTCGTCTGACTAGTATTTCTCGTGGAGATCGATCTGTAGAGGAGTATACCCGAGAGTTTCTTCGTCTGGGTAGATATGCTGAGGATCTGATGCGAGATCAGTATTTTGCAGTTACTACGTATGTTACTGGTTTGGGTTCAGCTTTTGTTGGTATGCCTACAGCAGGTCTTACTCTCGAGTCTGTGATCGAGCTAGCTAAGGAGATTGAGCTGAGATTAGTTAGGCAGGGAGCGATGCCTGATTATTACCAGCTAGGAGTTCAGTCGAGTGGATTGCAGGCTACTCCATATTCGAGTTTTCATGTTGGTTCGAGTAGTCAGCAGCGAGGTCCGACTCAGCAGAGTCAGAGACAGCAGCAGCGAGTACATCGGAGCAGTAGACATGGCCGTGGAGGTCAGCGTAGATCGTTCAGATTTGGGTCAGGTGCTTCGAGCTAGTAGCAGTGGTCGTAGTTCTGGATCAGCGGCCAACATTTGTCAGACTTGTGGTAGAGTCCATCAGGGACCGTGTTATCTGACACCGCTGACATGTTTCAGATGCGAGCAGGCAGGACATTTTGCCAGATTGTGTCCTTATTCCGGATATCAGCAGCAGCAGATTCCGCGATTCCCACAGCAGTCGATTGCTAGTGCAGCACCCGTGCCATTTCAGTTACCACCAGCTCAGCATCAGAGTTCCACTCAGTTTGTTCCACAGCAGAGTCGTGGTAGAGGAACTAGAGGAGGTGCCATAGGTGTTGGCCAGGCTTCTACCAGTCAGCAGGGAGGTCGAGGTCAGGCCAGAGTCTTCCATCTGACTCAGCAGGATGCTCAGGCATCTAATGCAGTCGTGGCAGGTATTCTTTCTGTTTGTTACCTGGATGCATGGGTTTTGTTTGATCCGGGTGCCACGCATTCATTTGTTTCTCCTATTTTTGCTTCTAAATCTTGTTGGCAAGCTTCGAGGATGGCTTTTCCTTTGTCTGTTGCCACTCCTCTGAGTGATTCCTTGGACACCGATATTGTTCTTTCTGGTTGTCCAGTTCTCGTGGGAGATAGAGAATTACCCGCTGATTTGATTTTATTGGATGTGATGGAGTTTGATGTTATTTTGGGAATGGATTGGTTATCTCAGCACTATGTCGTGGTTGATTGCAGGAATAAGGAGGTGATTTTTAGAATTCCTGGTGAAGTAGAATTTAAGTTTGTTGGTGATAGGAGTTCAGCACCTCAGAATCTTATTTCTGCTATTACAGCTAGGAAGTTGTTGAGGAAAGGTTGTCAGGGGTTTTTGGCATTGGTCAGGGATACGTCAGTGGAGAAGTTGTCACTCACAGATGTTCCTGTTGCTTATGAGTTTCCTGATGTTTTTCCCGAGGAGTTGCCAGGTTTACCACCTCATAGAGAGATTGAGTTCTGTATAGATGTGGTCCCAGGTACTACTCCTATATCTATGCCACCCTATCGTATGGCTCCTGCAGAGTTGAGAGAGTTGAAGGAACAGTTGCAAGAGTTGTTGGATAAGGGTTTTATTAGACCTAGTGTTTCTCCTTGGGGTGCACCAGTCTTGTTTTTGAAGAAGAAGGATGGTACCCTGAGACTGTGCATTGACTACAGAGAGTTGAATAAGGTAACAGTGAAGAACAAGTATCCTCTCCCGAGGATAGATGATTTGTTTGATCAGCTACAGGGTGCACAGTTCTTTTCTAAGGTTGACTTGAGGTCGGGTTATCATCAGTTGCGGATTAGTGAATCTGATATTCCTAAGACAGCGTTCCGCACTCGATATGGTCATTATGAGTTTCTGGTGATGTCTTTTGGTTTGACTAATGCACCAGCAGCTTTTATGGATCTAATGAACAGAGTATTCAGACCGTATGTGGATCAGTTTGTAGTAGTCTTCATTGATGATATACTGGTATATTCGAGGAGTATGGAAGAGCACGTATATCATTTGAGGATTGTACTACAGACACTGAGAGATCATCAGCTTTATGCTAAATTCTCGAAGTGTGATTTTTGGATGGAGAGTGTTTCTTTTCTTGGACACGTAGTGTATAAAGAAGGTATTCAGGTTGATCCACAGAAGGTTGAGGCAGTATCTGAGTGGCCTAGACCTACTTCTGTTACGGAGATTCGGAGTTTTCTGGGTTTAGCCGGGTATTATAGGCGGTTTGTGCATGATTTTTCCAGAATTGCAGCCCCTATGACTCGCTTGACTCAAAAGAATGTTAGATTCGAGTGGTCAGAAGCTTGTGAGAATAGTTTTCAGTTGTTGAAGGAGAAGTTGACCACAGCGCCAGTATTAGCTTTGCCTAATAGTGTGGATAAGTTCACAGTTTACTGTGATGCCTCTAGAATTGGTCTTGGTTGTGTGTTGATGCAGAATGGAAGGGTGATAGCCTATGCTTCGAGGCAGTTGAAGAAGCATGAGCAGAACTATCCTACACATGATCTAGAGATGGCTGCAGTGATCTTTTCTTTGAAGATTTGGAGACATTATTTGTACGGGGTGACTTGTGAGATATTTACTGATCACAAGAGCCTTAAGTACATTTTTCAGCAGCGAGATTTGAATTTGAGGCAGAGAAGATGGTTGGAATTGTTGAAGGATTATGATTGCGAGATTCTTTACCATCCGGGTAAAGCTAATGTGGTAGCAGATGCCTTGAGTAGGAAGTCCTCAGGTAGTCTTGCTCACATTGGTGTTGAGAGGAGACCATTGATCCAGGAGTTGCATCTGATGGTGGATCAAGGTCTGATGATGAAGATCAGTAGATCAGGTGGACTGTTAGCTCAGTTTAAAGTACGATCTATACTAAGGGATAGGATTAAAGCAGCTCAGAGCCGAGATCCTATTCTGGAAGAGCTTGCAGAGAATGTCAGAGCAGGGAAGTTCACTGATTTCACACTCGATGATGATGGTGTGTTGTGGATCAGTGGTAGGTTGTGTGTTCCAGATGTGGATGACTTGAGAGAGGAGATTTTAGAGGAAGCACATTCTACGGCTTACAGCGTTCATCCAGGTGTTACTAAGATGTACCACAGTATCAGAGATCTATACTGGTGGGACGGATTGAAGAAGGATGTCGCCGATTATGTTGCTAAGTGCTTGACGTGTCAGTAAGTGAAAGCCGAACATCAGAAGCCTTCTGGGAAGCTTCAGCCTCTTCCTATTCCCGAGTGGAAGTGGGAAAGGATAGCTATGGATTTTGTGGTCGGTTTACCTCGTTCGAAGGATGGATACGATTCCATCTGGGTGATTGTAGACAGGTTGATGAAGTCTGCACATTTCTTGCCTGTGAAAGCCACATATTCAGTTGCTAGATTGGCGAAGTTGTATGTGAAGCATATTGTGTGCCTTCATGGAGTACCTGTGTCCATTGTGTCAGATAGAGGTTCAGTGTTTACTTCTCGTTTTTGGCAGAAGTTGCAGGAAGCGATGGGCACTAGGTTGGATTTCAGTACTGCTTTTCATCCTCAGACAGATGGTCAGTCTGAGAGGACGATCCAGACACTGGAAGATATGTTGAGGATGTGTGTCTTGGATTTGGGAGGTAGCTGGGATGATCATTTGTCGCTTGTTGAGTTTGCATATAATAACAGCTACCATAGCAGTATTGGCATGGCACCATACGAGGCGTTGTATGGAAGGAAGTGTAGATCCCCTTTGAGTTGGGATGAGATTGGTGAGAGAGCTTTGACTGGACCAGAGATGGTTCAGGATGCTGCAGAGAAAGTCGTCGTGATCAAGCGCAGATTAGAGACCGCAGTAAGCAGACAGAAGAGTTATGCGGATCCTAGGCGCAGAGATGTGGAGTTTCAGGTTGGAGATTTCATTTTTTTGAAAGTATCTCCGATGAAGGGTGTGATGAGATTTGGCAGGAAGGGTAAGTTAGCACCGAGATACATTGGACCGTTTGAGATTCTGGAGAGAGTTGGCACTGTTGCATATCGGTTGGATTTGCCTCCGAGTATGTCACAGGTGCATCCAGTATTTCATATCTCGATGTTGAGGAAGTATATCTCAGATCCTTCACACGTGTTGCAACCTGACAGTGTAGAAGTGAGTGAAGATTTGACGTTTGTGGAAGAACCTGTGGCGATCGTTGATTTTCAAGTTCGACAGTTGAGATCAAAGCAGATTCCGATGGTCAAGGTTCTGTGGCGTAGCGACAGAGTTGAAGAGCATACGTGGGAGACTGAAGCTGAGATGCGAGCTTCTTACCCGTATCTCTTTCCTTCTTGATCTTGTTTTCTGGAATTCGGGGACGAATTCCTATAAGGGGGGAAGACTGTAATATCCCGTGTTTTTTGAAAATATTTTTACACTGAACCGGGATATGCAGTGTTAATAATCTCTGTACATTATATGATATTTTTACGAGTTAATATGTATTTTAAACCTATTTTAATTACTGTATATTATTTTCAGTGTTTCACGTAAAATTTTCCCGAGACTTGCATTTCCGGGGAAATTTTCACGTAAACAATGTATCATTAATTATTTTAGATGTATTTACGGACTTGCATGAACTCATACATATTTTTAAATTATTAAATAAAGCCTGTGTGTGTATATTTATTTAATTAGGGTTTATTATTACCCTAATATTTTATTAAGTATTTAATTGTTTTATTGTTATTTAATTAATTTTATTTAGTATAAATTATTAAAATATTAATATTTTATGTGTGTGGTGTATATTTGATGTGTGTAATTTAATATTATTTTAATATATAGTATAAAGTATATATATATACATATATTTGTCAAAAATCAAAAAGTTTAGAAAATTACCATTTTGCCCCCGAGTCTCCTTCTTCCTCCCGATTCTCCCTTCTCCATTTCCGGTCACTTCCGTGCCATTCCTTCACCGTGGGTGTGCCGTCCGGTGTGCCACCGTCTTCCCCGACCAATTTCGCCGCCTGAGGAGGCCGTTTCCGGCGTCGGGAGATCGATTTTGGCCGGAGAAGCCGAAAATCGATCCACCGTCGATCACGCCGATTCCGGTGACCGTTTTTGACACCGCTGGTCTCTTTCTTCTCCTTGAGCTCCGGTGAGTGTGATTCTAGCTTTGGTTTGAGCTAAAATGGTCTAGAATTGCTTAGTTTTCGATTTGTCAATTTCGGCCTATTAGGGTTTTCGATTTTTTTGAGCTTCGAATTGATTGATTCATGGAAACTTCCTTCACAAATGTTGTTCCTAGTAGCTTAATCTTCATGTATGAATTTTTGTAGAATTTTTGGAGATTGTTTGGATTTTTGGGTATTTTTGAATATTTTAATATTATTTTCTAATTTTCGGAAATTAATTATTTAAATTATAAAATTGGAGTTTATGGTTAAATTATGTGATGAAATGAATTATAGGAATTTATTTGGAATTTTTATGAATTTCCAAGTATTTATTTTGAATTATTGAAGTTTATGGAATTTTGGAAAAATTAGGTTAAATGTGTTTTTAATGGAAATTAATTGGTTAATTGAGTTTAAATATTGATATTATTGATAAATATGTTGAGAAAATTAATTTTGGGTAATTGTATGATTTTTGGTGAATTTTTGAAGTAATTTAAGTATATTTATATATATAGGGGTATTTTGGTAATTTTACCCTAAATTGTCTAAAAATGTAATTTAATTGGTTTTAATATTTATTTAAGGTGTAAAAATGATTTCTACAAAATATTTGGTATTTTTAACTAATTAAAACTATTTTTCGGGAATTATTTTCAATTAGATATATAATATACGATTTTTCTAATAAAATGAGTTTTAATCGGTTTTTATAGTGTTTCAAGGTCAATTATGTAATTTTTACCTATAAAATGTATTTCTGTGATTTAAGGATATTTTTGGTATATCTGGAATCATTCTGTGTTTGTGGACCCCGGTCGACAGATTGTAGTCTGGAGTTCGACCGAGGGGTTGTGGATTTTTGTCGAGCTTGTATTTCGAAGTGTGTTTCTTTGCAGGGTCGGCTCTACTCTTTTGAGTAGAGAGATGTCCGTTTTACAGGGGAGGTTCTGCCGGATTTTTGGTAGAATTCTCGTAAAACGTGATGTCCAGTCGAACCCTAATTCTGTTTTCGTATTTTAATACTTTAGATTGAATTCTAGGATTTCTGTTAGGTTTATTCTAATGTCGATTATTTATTGCTTGTTTAGTTGCGCCGAGACCGAGGGCTAGTGGACCAGGCCCGTCGGACCTGTCTCGTGGAGCGCATTAGGTGAGTTACTATATTATATATATATGCTTAGGATGCATGATTTAGAAATGCATGTTTTATGTTGATTAAATATGCATAAATAAATTGATTATTTCTTAAGTTTATATTAAGTATATTTTCGGTTTATTTTTGGTATATAATAAATTATATGCATGTTTTGTGAATAAAATATATTTAAAATGTTTTTAAATATATTTCCAGCTTAAGTTATAATTTGATGGGATTCATTTGACATATATATACTTGAAATATACCTGGTTTACTTTTGGTATATTTCCGGTATATATATGGTTTATATTGTTATTTCATTTACATTCATGCATCATTTATTTTTGTGAATGAATGTTTTACATTATTAATTATGAAGGATATCAATAGAACGTGCTACCTAGTGGGCAGCACTAGGACCGAGTACGTACTGGTACGCCTATAGCTTTAGGCTATATTACTAACTATTTGTGGATATTGATTTGATTATGATTATCGATATGTGAGATGTGGTTTGGGTGTGATTGCTGGAGCTCGGTTGACCAAGTGTCTCGGGGCCAATCACACTGGCAGTTAGACTGCTGGAGCTCGGTTGACTTAGTGTCTCGGGGCCAGTCTACTGTCCATATGGATTAAGTGGATATATTTGGAATAAGTGAGCCTGTATGGCCAGAGTGTTGTTTAACACTATTATTCTGAGGTTGCGATATTCTAGGGTTCTATGTGATCCTTCATAAATTGGGATTTTTCAGTAAAATATATAAAAAATGATTTTTCTGCATCTGTATGAATTTGCCTGTATATATACATATTATATATATACTGTTGATTGTATGCATTATCACTTAGTGTGTATGTATATATATTATAGTAATTCACTCAGTGAGGTCTGACTCCCCTCCGTTGACTATTTTTCAGGAGAGTCAACTTCTTCAGACCTCAGTAGCAGGTCGATACGCCGGATTTCTTCCGCCCCGGCTTCTTTATGTAAACTGTCTACTTGAGTCTCATTTATTTTATCTAGACACTGCAGTAGTTGTGAATTAAAGTATTGGATTTCATGTACTTTATTTTAAAGAGATGTATTATATTGAAACTGGATTTGTATTAAAGATTATACATTTATGTGATGAGATGAGTTTTGAATTAATCCAGTTGATATGGATGATATTATGATATTATGATTTTTTTTATTTTATTTCCGCTGCATATTATATGGTTATTGTTATTATTGCATGGTTTATTTATTTTTTTTGGCTTGCTACGGGTTCCGGATTCGAAAGAATTCCCGTTCCCTAGCGCCGGTCATGGCCCCTGTTTTGGGTCGTGACATCATCCAACCACATTTCTTATATTTGCACATACATCAAAAGATCACCATTCTATCACGACACTTTATTTATCCAAAAATCAATTGGATATATCATATATCACTCTATTAAATAATGAACATCTCCATAATACATAAGAAAAATCATATACCAAAAATATACCAAAATATACCTATATTGCAACAATGCAGATTCATTAGTGCAATTCAAAAATATACTAAAAATTTCGCATTATAAAATTCAAAACCATATTCTCTAGATCAGTTAAATTATAATTCTAAATTAATTTGCAATTGATTTCACATCAATTGGATATGTATAGAATGAGAAACATAAAAAAATAATCCACTATAGTCAAGTTGTCAACAAAACTAAGCAATAAAAAATATAACCCAATTTGGCCATTAAAATAGCAAAATTAAATTTCCTCTATTTCTATTAATTTTGTAAATAACATCTCAAAGTTTCTATGTAATCAAACAACACCCCATTTGGAGTTATAAAACTCCAAATATGGCTTCAATAATTATTTTGTTCTCACCTAAACAGGACACCCGAATTCAACAACCATCATTCATATATATAATTTCATCTAAAAAAAACTGTCACGACCCAAAATAGGGGTCATGACCGGTGCTAGGGAACGGGAATTCTTTCGAATCCGGAACCCGTAGCAAGCCTAAAAAAAATAAAATAGAACATGCAATAGTAATAACAATATATAATGCAGCGGAAATAAAAATCATAAATATCACAATAACACTTTCACCAACTGGATTTAAATTAAATACTCATCATTACATATATATAACTCTTTTAATACAAATCCAGTTCAAATATAATACAACATCTCTTTAAATATTTAATAACTACTGCAGGGTCTAGATAAAATAAAACTCAAGACTTAGAGAAGCAGTTTACATAAAGAAGCCGGGGCAGAAGAAATTCGACGTACAGGCCTGCTATTGAGGTCTGAAGATGATGACTCTCCTGAAAAATTAGTCAACGGAGGGGAGTCAGACCTCACTGAGTGAATTACTATAATATATATACATGCACACTAAATGATAATGCATACAATCAACAGTATATATCTAATATGTATATATACAGATAAATACACATAGATGCTGTAAAATCATTTTTATATATTTTACTGAAAATCATTGTTTATGAAGGATCACATAGAACCCTATAATATCGTAACCTCGAGAACAGTGTTAGACAACACTCTAGCCATACAAGCTCATTTATTCCAAAATATTCACTTATTCCATTTGGACAGTAGACTGGCCCCGAGACACTAAGTCAACCGAGCTCCAGCAGTCTGACTGTTAGTGTGATTGGCCCCGAGACACTTGGTCAATCGAGCTCCAGCAATCACACTCCCAATTCACATCACACATCAGATAATCATAACCAATCAATATCCATAAGTGGTTAGTAATATAGCATAATTGCTATAAGCGTATCGGTACGTACTCGGTCCTAGTGCTGCCCACTAGGTAGCATGTTTTATTGATATCCTTCATTAATAAATATAAAACATTCATTCACAATTAAATGATGCATGAATTTAAATAAAATAACAATATAAACCATATATATACTGGAAATATACCAAAAGTAAACCAGGTATATTTCGAGTATATATACGTCAAATAAATCCAATCAAATTACGGATTAAGCTAGAAATATATTTAAAAACATTTTAAATATAGTTTATTAATAAAACATGCATATAATTTAATATATACCAAAAATAAACCAAAAATAAACTAAAAATATACTTAAATACAAATCATATTATTTATGCATATTTAATCAGAATAAAACATATATTTCTAAAATCATGTATCCTAAACACATATATATAAAATAGTAACTCACACTTAGTGCGCTCCTCGAGATGGATCCAATGGGCCTGGTCCACTAGGCCTCGGTCTTGGCGCAACTAAACAAACAATGAATAACAGACAACAGAATAAACCTAACGAAAAATCCTAGAAACTCGATCTAGAATATTAAACACAAAATCGAAATTAGAGTTCGACCGGACATCACGTTTTACGAGAATTCTATCAAAAATTTGACAGAACCTCCCCTGTAAAATGGATATCTCTCTACTCAAAGAGTAGAGCCGACCCTGCAAAGAAACACACTTTGAAAAATAAGCACAATAACTCATCCACAACCCCTCGGTCGGACTCCAAACTACAGTCTACCGATCGGGGTCCACAATCACAGAACAATTACAGAAATACCAAAAATACCCTTATAACATAGAAATTCATTTTATAAATAGAAATTACATAATTAACCTTTAAACACAGTAAAAACCGATAAAAACTCATTTTATTAGTAAAATCGTATATTATATATATAATTGAAAATAATTCATGTAAAATAGTTTTAATTAGTTAAAAATACTAAATGATTTGTAGAAATCATTTTTATACCTTAAATAACTATTAAAACCAATTAAATTACATTTTTAGCCAATTTTGTGTAAAATTACCAAAATACCCCTATATATATAAATATACTATAATTACTTCAAAAATTCACCAAAAATAGTATAATTATCCAAAATTAATTTTCTCAACATATTTATCAATAATATCAATAATTAAACTCAATTAACCAGTTAATTTCAATTAAAAACACAATTAACCCTATTTTTCAATAATTCCATAAACTAATTAAATTCAAAATAAATACATAGAAATTCATAAAAATTCCAAATAAATTTCTATAATTCATTTCAACACCTATATTTATCATAAAACACAATTTCATAATTTAATTAATTAATTTCCGAAAATTAGAAAATAATATTAAAATATTCAAAAATACCCAAAAATCAAAATAATTCCCAAAAATTATACAAAAATTCATACCTGTAGATTAAGATAAGGGGAACAACATTTGTGAAGGAATTTTTCATGAATCAATCAATTCAAAGTCCAAAAAAATCAAGAACCCTAATATGGCCGAAATCGAAAATTCAAAACCTAAGCAAATCAAGACCATTTTAAGTGAAAAAAAGCTTGGAATCACACTCACCGGAGCTCAAGGAGAAGAAAGAGATCGGCGGTGTCGAAAATGGTGGCCGGAAATGTCATGAATGATGGTGAAGAAGAATTCGGCTTCTCCGGCCAAAATCAACCTCCAGACGCCGAAAACGGCTGCAACAGGCGACGAGGAAGGCTGAGGAAGGTGGTGGCACGCCGGACGACACACCAACGGCAAGAAATCGGCATGACAGGCGGCGGAACGGCGATGGGGATGGTCGGGAAAGAAGGGGATGCTCGGGGGCAATTTGGTAATTTTCCAAAAATTTGATTTTTTGACATATTATATGTATATATATATACTTTACACTATATAATAAAATAATATTAAATTACACACATTAAAATATACACCACACACATATAATTTAATATTTTAAAATTTAATAATAAATAAAAATAATTAAATAACAATAAAACTAATAAATTAATAATAAAATATTAGGGTAATAAATTAAACCCTAATTAAATAAATATATACACACATAGGCTTTATTTAGTAATTTAAAAATACGTATGAGTTCATGCAAGTCCGTAAATCTATTTAAAATAATTAATAGTAAATTATTTACGTGAAAATTTCCCCGAAAATGTAAGTCCCTGGAAAATTTTACATAAAGGACTTTAAATAATACACAATCATTAAAATAGATTTTAAATACACATCAACTCGTAAAAATATCATAATATATATACAAAAATTATTAACACTACATATCCCAATGCAGTATTAAAATATTTAAAAACACGGGATATTACAAAAACAATCAACCATCAACACAATAATAAAAAATTAGCATCTATCAATTAGGATATTCATAGTCCCTTTAACCAATCAGCTTAAATTTATAATTATTTATTTTATATGTTATATTCACATAGAACATTAGATTATTCACTTACCTTCATTGTTTCCATGCCTTTGCTTGCATTTACTTATGTGACAGCCTCATCCCTAGTTGGATTAGTAAAAGTAGTTTTAGTTGCTTATAAATAATTCCATAAGGTATTTACTAACCAAAATAGCTTATATTTACACACAATCGGTTCACTAAATTTTTAGTTTGCACCCACACTTCCCTTGCCTTTTCCAATACCTAACATATGCAATTTCATTTATAATTCATTAATATAATATCCCTATATACTCTCTAATCATACAGCCCTCAAATGATGTGCAAAACATGCAATTTAACTTAATTATACAAATTAACTCCATTAACTCTACAAGAGCTATTTTCAGGCCTATGTTAGAAAAATTGCTACAACTTATAGAAATGGAATTTTAACCTTTAATTTTAAACAGAGATAGATCTATATGTCTAGTGCTTTTAGTAAAAATTTTACTTATATTAAATAGCCATAAATAAGGTTATAGAGGTTGCATTACTAACAGCTCAATTATTTAGACAAATTGAGCAACAAAAAATATAGGTTCATTAGTCCACTATACATGAACAATCAACTCTTGATCAAAACTGCAAAGTTTTAGAGAACTCTTTCAAGTTTTCTTAAAATCAAACCAATGTAATTTAAAGTTTCCTAACTCAAGATATACAAAAAATACAGAGACTAGTTTTAACTCATGAGCTCTGTAAGCCTGGTTCACATAATAAAAAATGGCTGCTTTCAGAGCTGACTTTGAAAAATTATTGGGACTCATAAAAACAAATGAATTTTGAGCTGAAATTTTAATTAATCTTATATTTCTAGGCCTAGAATATGCTGTGAAAATTTCACATCAATTGGACACTCACAAAGAAATTTATAGATATCTTACTACAAATAGCCCAAAGAAACTTACAGATTGAGTAGTAAAATGTTCTGTCTTATTAGTCTAGTTTATAGACTGAATCAATTATAACTTAAAGAAAAAAGTTTTATATAACTCTTTATAGTTTCTAGATCATCAACGAACACTTAATTTGGAGCTTTTTAGCTTAAGATGTGATCAAATTATATAGACTAATAAACTAAACTTTAAGAACCCGAAATGTGAGACTTAAGAACCCTAAATTAATTTAACCAAAAAAATAAAATTACTTACCAATTAAATTACCAAGGGCTTCTAGGATGAAGATTACTACCTAAAAATGTTTTTGACTTCAAATTTCACTTGAAAAACTAGTCTAAGCTTGGAGAATCAATCAGCCCTTCTTGTTCTCTTTTTTTTCCTCTTCTATTTTTTATCTTTTCTCTTCTTTCCTTAACACTAATGGTTTCTCTAAATTCCACGAATTAAGAAAGAGTCCAAGGCTATTAGGATAGATTTTTGTGTAAAATACCCCCTTTAGCCCTTAATGAAATGCTAGCATTACTTATTAAGCCTGAAACTTCTAATTGTTCATTCTAAGACAACTTTTGTTTCAATTGAGTCCTCATCTTTTACTAGCATTTAAATTTTTATCCTTTAGTTCAATTCAACTTCATATCTCTTTTATTCTCAATATTTTATTCATTTTAAATGTCATCAAAATTTAAAAATTCTCGTTCCTTAATTAAGTATAAATAATGACTTGATCCAATACTCTAGCTTAACTATGTTGTAACTTATACTTAAATTCAATCAATATATATATGTAAATGAAATTCATAATGAACTTAAATGTACCTATAGTTAGGGTATGGATGTTACAGCAAAATTTTATTTCAGAACTTTTTTGGAGGGAAACTTTTTAACAAACGGAAAGAAAATAATAGTTGAGAAATTTAATTAAGCATAAATATCAATTTTATATGAAAATATATATACATATATATGATTTGATCAATAATTTAATAAATAAACATCAATATTAGATATATAAAAAATAAATTCTTCTAAAAAATAACATACTAATAAATTATTTAAGCAATATAATTAGTAATTTATGCCACTTGTTGAAAAGTTGTCTAAATAATTATAGAACTCAACTTATATATATACTAAAAACTATAAAAGAAATCCAAGTTAAACAAAATTAGAAAAAGAAAAAAACTAAAAGCCTCTCCTAAAAAATTGCTAATGAAATATATTAGTTTTACTCTTACTTTGTCTTTTTAATATTTTAAATAAATAAATAATTTATTTATTTATTTAAAGACATTTATGTCCACTATCCAACCCTAGTTACCTTCTTTATTTTTTCATGTATTCTTTCTCATTTTTTTTCCTTTCTTTTTTTTCCCTTCCTTTCCTTCCTCTTCTCCTTCACTTCTTCCTCCTATCCCAATCATGCCCTTGTTGTCCCTGTCATTGCTCTTCTCCCTCCAAATCCAGCCTCCTATAGCATGTTCTACCATGAGAATTAGCATAACTCTAACACAATCCAAAACCCTAACTCATTAATCCTATATGGTCTTCTCCACCAATTGTCAACAAGTTATTCATACTTTGATCCCAAGACACACATCTTATCATTACAATTGTAGAGAAGTCTAAGAAGACCAAGAAGAGAAATAATTTAGAAAAGCTGATGAAGTAGGACCCTCTACTGAAAGGAAGAGATCTTGCACCATTAGATGTAAGAACTGCCTACAACTAGGCCATAACAAAAGATCATGTTAGCGAGCACCAGTAGCAGTAAAGGTAAGATTAATGTATTTCATTTAATTTGTAAATCTCATCCATTTACTAGTGCGGGATATTTTTTGATACTTCAGAGTGCATCAATTAGGGGTGGTAGAAGGGTGAGGACTGCCAGGTTTAACAGCACCACCATCACAAGCATCTGGTATTACAAGGATGTATTATCAGAGTGGTGTTCACAGAGCAAGTAGTTCTAATGCAGCATTCATTAATGCAAGCCAAGGAAGTACTTCTGCGCATGGAGTTAGAAGATAAAGTCAAAATTGAAGTACTTTAGTGCTTTTGTAAATAATTTTTTGGGATTTTTTGGTGGTTGTATAGCTGACCTTAACAACTTACTTGATATAGCATCTTGATATTTTGGTGGCTTGATGGAGCAATTTGGCATATATCCATATCAAACTTTACCTGTTGGCCTATTTTTTGAATTTTTAGTGGATGTAAATCATTGGTTTAAGGCATATATATTTTGCCAGTGTATTAATGATCATTGTACTTGATCATTAGATTATTTTAAAATAGTTACTAATCTTCATGTACAATTGATCACTATTACATGAATGTGAAGCAAGTTTATTTAACAATATTTGTTATGAAATTTTATGGTTTAATTAAGCTAAGTTTGACTTATTTGCACTAATAGGGGTAATTTTAGCATTATTTTGGGGGGAACTATTATTTAAATTTTTATGATGAGGGGTATTTAGCATAATATTTATCAACTGAGAGGTGATTTAGTTCATTTAACTTAAATCAGAGGGCTTATATAGTATGAAAATCTTAAATGTTAACTATTAAATGTATAGTAACATAGAACCATGATAAACAAATAAGTAAACTACATAATATGCCATTCATTGATCTAATAGTTTTTTCACTAAAAGTACATCACTGCACTAGTGGAACCACAATAAAAAAAACTACATCAATATTCATGTCACTTTATTAAACATCTCAACCTCCCACTAGTGCATTTAATCCCTAACCACCCCACATAAAACTTACAGATTTTTCAATATATCACCCATAACAAGTATAAATAAACAGATAGAAAAAACCAACACCATTACTAATGAGGATCTCATAAAACCCAAAGCAAGCTCAACCCCTTCACATCATAATCTTATTCTCAGCCTTTAATTCTTCAACAACTTCCTTTAAATTATCAAGATCCTCAATATTAACTTTGTCTTTGCACCTTGACCTTGAATCCACTGCCATTACTATGACTTGTGGCAAAAGACACAACATGAATGTGCATCCAAGAAATGAGCCACATTTGTTATCTTTACAGTAATAGAATAACTTGTTCTTATTTTCTTCAAATTCTGAAATTTTGATACTAGCTCGTTTCTTGTACTTGTTGATGTGTGTAATTCTTCACATATATTTGAGTTGAATTTTAATGCGTTTTATATAAATATTCAAATTAATTTGGGTAGGAATTAGACCTAAATAAGAATTATTTTGGTTTGATATTTTATTTAGTTTTAATTTTTTTTTTGTAATTAATTTATTTCTATTAGGAATTTTATTCAGGTGTTAACAAATATTCTCTTTTTCCTTTAGGAAACTAGCTAAGAATTCAAAAGAAATCAAGGATTTGCATAAGAAGATCATGTTAAGGGCAACGCGGTTTGGCACACACTTGTGTCATTTCCTGTGCAATTTAACGGAATGCAAGCTTCATGTCACACAGGTGCAACATGGGTGTGTTGCTGCTAGTGCATCTTTCTATTTGCATTAAAGAAGTTTTGAAAGTGCAACACAGTTTCAGGCATGATCGTGTTTGAAAGTGTATAAACTTTTAAAATTTGAATATGAGCTCATGCACGGTTGTGATAAAAACTGTGTTGAAAAGTTTAACATCACACTAACTCAACACGGTTGTGTGATGGGTGTGTCAAAGAAAAGGAGACTTTCCTAGGCAAGAAAGGAAGAGGAATTAAACGGCTAAAAGATCTCCTATTAGGTTGTAATAACTCGATGTTTTAAATGTTTTTGTATCATGTTGGGATATTTATTATTAATAATTTTAATATATATATATTTGACTCTCTAATTATTTTGTTAATAATTAATGTTATTTTTAAATTATTCTAAGTTTTCTATATAAAAATTTTTTCGAGACTTAATATTTTGGGAAATAATATCTAAATAATAATTTATTTATTAATGTTAGTTTATTTTATTAAATTGCATGGTTTCATGCATAATTAAAAGTTTGAATAATATATATATTTGTGATTATTAGGGTTTATTATTATTTAACTAAATAGATATTATAATAATAATAATTATTATTATTATGTGTGATATATATGTATATGTATGTGTGTGTGTGTGTATATATATATATATATATATATTTATTTATTTATTTGTGTGTAGTGTGGGATTATTTTAAGTTATAATATTATTATATTTTAATATTAAGTGTTAAAGTTTAATTATTATATATATATATATATATATATATATATATATATATATATATATATATATATATATATATATATATATATATATATATATATATATATATATATATATTTGTATAAGCTTATCAAATTTACAAAATGTGCCATCACACTTAACCTCCATTCCCGACACCCTCCCCTCACCATCATCGCTACAAAATGCCGATTCCCTCCGTTCAGTGTGCCTGTCGATATGCCACCACCTTCCCCAACTACTCCGCCACCTCTTCCACCCATTTTCGGCGCTGTTTGGCCGTTTCCTTGTCGGAAACCCAAGAATCACCATCAACTCCGTTCTCCTTTATCTGCCCACCATTTTTTATGATTCCGATGTGGTTTTGCTCCTAGAACTCCATAGAAGTCGATTCTAAGATTGTAGCTTGAAAACTCGATTTGGTAAGGATTTAAGCTTGATTTCATTTTTGGCCTCTTTTACTTCTTGATTTTTTTGAACTTCGATCTTAATGATTCAAGCTAAATTCCTTCACAAAAGTTGCTTCCATTAGCTCAATCTACATCTTGTAATTTTTGTAGAATTTTTGGAATTTATTTTGATGTTTGTGAATTTTTTATTATTTTATTAATATTTTCTAATTTTCGTAAATTAATTAAATAAATCATGAAATTGTGATTTATGGTGTTTATAGAGGTTGAAATTAATTTTAGAATTTAATTTATAATTTTTGTGATTTTTGTGTAATTAATATAATTTTATTTAGTTTAGATGAATTTTGGAAATATAGGTTAAATGTGTATTTTGTTAAAATTAATTGGTTAATTGAGTCTAATTATTGACTTTATTGAATTATATGTTGAGAAAATAATTTTTTAGTAATTATATAATTTTTAGTGAATTTTTGAGTAATTATAATATATTATGTGAATTTATTATATATTAGGGGTATTTTGATAATTTGATAATAAATTGGTTGAATATTAAGTTAAATTGGTTTTAATAATTATTTGAGGTATAAAAATGATTTTTACAAATTATTTACTATTTTTAACTAATTAAAACTATTTTTCAAAATTTATTTTCAAATTATATATAATATACTATTTTTGTAAATAAATGAGTTTTTAGTGATTTTAATATGTTTTTGGGCTAATTAAGTAATTTGGATTTATTAAATGCATGTATTATTCTTGATTTATAGATAAATTTTTTTTAAGTATATATGTGGTTTATTTTTGATTTATTTTATAATTGAACTGAATTTGTTTGACATATATGTACTCGAAATATACTTGGTTTATTTTTGGTATATTTCTAGTATATATATGGATTATATTGCCATTTAAATTAACGTCATGCATCATTTATTTTATGAATGTATGAGTTTATTTTAAATGAAGGATATTAATTGAACGTGCTACCTAGTGGGGAGCACTAGGACCGAGTACGTACCGGTACGATGATGGAATTTATATTAAATTACTAACCTATTTGTGGATATTGATTGGATTGATTGATTAATGTGAGATGTGATTTGAGAGTGTGATTGCTGGAGCTCGGTTGACCAAGTGTAATATCCCGAGTTTTTAAATATTTTTATACTGCATCGGGATATGCAGTGTTAATAATTTTTGTATATATATTTATGATATTTTATGAGTTTGTTGTTTGTTTAAAGATAATTTTAATTATTTTATATTATTTTAAGTACTTTACGTAAAATTTTCTCAGAAATTGTATTTTCTGGGAAATTGATACGTAAATAATTTAATACTATTTATTTTGACTAGTTTTATGAATTTGCATGAACTCATATATAATTTTAAAGTGCTAAAATAAATTGTATATATGTGTACTTATTTAACTTAATTAGAGCTTTATTAATTTCCTTAATTTTATTATTTAATTCTTGTATTAATTAATTAATTTTAAGTATATAAATTATTAAACATAATAAAATATTTGTGTGGTGAATTTCATTTGTGTGTGGGATTATATTATTATAATATATATAAGGTGGATATATATATATGTAATATCCCGTGTTTTTAAATATTTTTACACTGTACCGGGATATGCAGTGTTAATAATTTCTGTATATTATATGATATTTTTACGAGTTAATATGTATTTAAAACCTATTTTAATTACTGTATATTATTTTCAGTGTTTTACGTAAAATTTTCCCGGGACTTGTATTTTCGGGGAAATTTTCACGTAAACAATGTAATATTAATTATTTTAAATATATTTACGGACTTGCATGAACTCATGCGTATTTTTAAATTATTAAATAAAGCCTGTGTATGTATATTTATTTAATTAGGGTTTATTATTTCCCTAATATTTTATTAATTATTTATTTGTTTTATTGTTATTTTAATTAATTTTATTTAGTATAAATTATTAAATTATTAGATTTTATGTGTGTGGTGTATATTTGATGTGTGTAATTTAATATTATTTTATTATATAGTGTAAAGTATATATATATGCATATATACATTAAAATTTGTCAAATTACAAAAGAATTGGAAAATTACCATTTTGCCCCCGAGTCTTCTTCTTCCTCCCGACCGATTCCCTTCGCCGTTCCGGTCGCTGCCGTGCCGTTTCTTCACCGTGGGTGTGCCGTCCGGTGTGCCACCGCCTTCCCCAACCATTTCCGCCGCCTGAGGTAGCCGTTTCCGGCGCCTGGAAGTCGATTTTGGCCAGAGAAGCCAAAAATCGATCCACCGTCGATCACGCCGATTCCGGCCACCGTTTTTGACACCGTCAGTCTCTTTCTTCTCCTTGACCTCCGGTGAGTGTGATTCTAGCTTTGTTTTGAGCTAAAATGGTCTAGAATTGCTTAGGTTTCAAATTTTCAATTTCGGTCACATTAGGGTTTTTGATTTTTTTGAGCTTCGAATTGGATGATTCATGGAAACTTCCTTCACAAATGTTGTTCCTAGTAGCTTAATCTACATGTATGAATTTTTGTAGAATTTTTGGATATTTTTTGGATTTTTGGGTATTTTTGAATATTTTAATATTATTTTCTAATTTTCGGAAATTAATTATTTAAATTATGAAATTGGAGTTTATGGTTAAATTAGGTGTTGAAATGAATTATAGGAATTTATTTGGAATTTTTATGAATTTCTAAGTATTTATTTTGAATTATTGAAGTTTATGGAATTTTGGAAAAATTAGGTTAATTGTGTTTTTATTTGAATTTAATTGGTTAATTGAGTTTAATTATTGATATTATTGATAAATATGTTGAGAAAATTAATTTTGGATAATTGTATAATTTTTGGTGAATTTTTGAAGTAATTTAAGTATATTTATATATATAGGGGTATTTTGGTAATTTTACCCTAAATTGCCTAAAAATGTAATTTAATTGGTTTTAATAGTTATTTAAGGTATAAAAATGATTTCTACAAATTATTTGGTACTTTTAACTAATTAAAACTATTTTTCGTGAATTATTTTCAATTATATATATAATATACAGTTTTACTAATAAAAATGAGTTTTTATCGGTTTTTACAGTGTTTTGAAGTTTTGCCCCTCCTTCATCTTCTTCCTCTCAAAACATTTTCAGCCATTTTCAGCCATTTCAAGCTGGTTTTCTTTGCTGTCACTGTGTTTTCTAGTGTGCCACCTTCCCTTCCAGCCATTCCCGACGTCCTAAGCTCCCATTTCTGGCGTTGTTTGGCCGGATTTTCATCAAGAAGCCAAAAATCGACTTAGCTCCGACCAAGCACTTTCCGGCCACCAAATTTGATGCTGTCAGTCTCTATCTTCTACTTGAGCTCTGGTGAGTGTGATTCCAAGCTTTGTTTCACTTGATTTGGTCTAGAATTGCTTAGGTTTCAATTTCTTCAAATCAGCCATTTTGGGTTTCAATTTTTTTAGCCTTAATTTGATTGATTCATGAAAAATTCCTTCACAATCCTTGATCCTGGAAGCTTAATCTACATGCTGTAATTTTTTTAGAATTTTTGGAATTTATTTTAATTTTTGTGAATTTTTGATTATTTTATTATTATTTTCTAATTTTCGAAAATTAATTATTTAAATTATGAAATTGTGTTTTATGGTGATTATAGGAGTTGAAATGAATTATGGAAATTTATTTGTAATATTTTTGAATTTTTATGTATTTATTTGGAATTTATTAAGTTTATGTAATTTTGAAAAATAGGGTTAATTATGTGTTTAATTGAAATAAATTGGTAAATTGAGTATATTTATTGATATTATTGAATTATATGTTGAGAAATTAATTTTTGAGTAATTATATAATTTTTGGTGAATTTTTGAACATTTATAGTGAATATATATATATAGGGGTATTTTGGTAATTTTACACTAAATTGGCTAAAAATATAATTAAATTGGTTTTAATAATTATTTGAGCTATAAAAATGATTTCTGCAAATTTTTAGTATTTTTAACTAATTAAAACTATTTTTCGTAAATTATTTTCAAATTATATATAATATACTATTTTTCTAAATAAATGGGTTTTTATTGATTTTTAGTATGTTTTAGGGTTAATTATGTAACTTGGATTTATAAAATGTATTTTTATTATATAAAGGCATTTTCGGTATTTTATAATTATTTTGTGAATTGTGAACCTTGGTCGGTGAATTGTAGTTTGGAATCCGATCGAGGGATTGTGATTGTAATTCTGTGTTTATTCTGAAGTATATTTCTTTATAGGACCGGCTCTACTCTTTGAGTAGAGAGATGTCCGTTTTACAGGGGAGGTTCTGCCTGATTTTTGATAGAATTCTCGTAAAACGTGATGTCCGGTCAAATTCCTATTCTAATTCTGTGTCTAAAATTCTAGATTGAATCTTTAGAATTTTCATTAAATTTATTTGCGCCGAGATCGAGGCCTAACGGATCAGGCCCGCCGAGTTTGTCTCGTGGAGCACTAACATGTGATTTATTATACTGTATATATATGCACTGCATATAGGGTGCATTATTTAGAATTTTTCATTTTCATTGTATGTTTTAAAAGGGATTTAAATTATAATAATTTTCGTATATCTAGGGTTTGCATTTTTATATATATGCATATTAAATAATTATGCATGTTAGTTTGATATATGCACATTAAACAATTAGGTTTAGGTTTAATACATTTGAGTAATATACACATGTTTTAAAATGTACACTTAGACATAATTATTTTATTAAATGATTTAGTATACTTAGGTTTAGTTTCAATAGATTTTAGTTTTATTCTTAAATAATTGCATGTTAAATTATAAACCTACACTTAAATTATTTTTAAGTTTATTTTTGGTATATTTTTTATTTATTTCCAAATAAATAAATTTTTTATTATTAAATTAAACCTAGCACATTAGTGTATATTTAGGGTTTATTTTTTATATATGCATGCTAGATAATTAGGTTTATTTTTAGTATATTTGTGAATATAGGTTAAACGCAAACACGTATTTAAATGAATATTTATAAATAAATGTTTTATTAAATGATTTGTGTACTTAGGGTATATCTTTGCATATTTAAGTATATTTTTAAGATAATGCATGTTATATTATTATTACTCATTTAAAATGTTTTTAACTATATTAATGATTTATCTTTAGTTTATTTCGTATTTTATTTGACATATATATATATATATATATATAATATATATATATAATATATATATATATATATATATATATATATATATATATATATATATATATATATATATATATATATATATATATATATATATATATATATATTGTTTTACTATTATGAATATTGTTATACATTAATTATTTTTCGAATGAATGATTTATTCTAAGTGAAGGATATCAATAGAACGTGCTTCCTAGTGGGCAACACTAAGACTGTGTGCGTACCGGTACGATAGATTAGGATTCAGTGAGAGTTAATTTTGGATGATTATAATTGATTTAATTGATTTGACTAAGATTAATGGTATGTTAGATAGTGTGATTGCGGGGCCAATCACACTGATAGTCAGACTACTGGAGCTCGGTTCGACTTAGTGTCTCGGGGTAGTCTACTGTCCATAAGTGAATTGAGATGATCTATTAGGTTGATTGCGATGTGAGGTGATAGATAGTGTGATTGCTGGAGCTCGGTTGACCAAGTGTCTCGGGGCCAATCACACTGACAGCCAGACTGCTGGAGCTCGGTCGACTTAGTGTCTCGGGGCCAGAGTGCTGTCTAGATGGAATAAGTGTTCTATTTGGAATCAAGTGAGCATGCATGGCTAGAGTGATGATGGGGTTGTTGAGGTTGCCATTATTAGGGTTCTATGGATCCTTCATGAATTTAATCAAACATTTTCTACATGTAGTATATTTATAAAAGCAGAGTTTGGCATTCGTGGTGAAATGTGTGTGTATATATATATATATATATATATACAAATATATATATATATATATGCCTGATTGTTATGGTTTAGTTTGCATGTATATATAGTATAATAATTCACTCAGTGAGGTCTGACCCCCCTCAATTATTTTTTTTAGGAGATTCCATATCGTCAGACCTTAGTTGTAGAGTTCCTCGTCGGTGTTCTTCAGTCCTGGCTATTTTATGCAAATATTTATATTCTGAACTTTGAATTATATTCTAGAAACTGTAGTAGTAGTGTTATAATTTTTGGAAGTGTATTATTTTATTTGGATATTAAATACTTTGAGAATTTGTATTTGAACATTATACAGAATATGTATTCATTTATAAAAGGATTTGGAGTATTTATTTTTATATATTGATTCAGAAAAATTTTAATTCGATCGTACTTTTATTTATTTATTGTATGATTTTATTTTCTTAGGCTTGCTACGGGTTCCGGATTCGAAAGAATTCCCGTTCCCTAGCACCGGTCATGACTCCTAGTTTGGGTCATGACAGCAAGTGTCTCGAGGCCAATCACACTGACAGTCAGACTGCTGTAGCTCCAGTTGACTTAGTGTCTCGGGGCCGAATCTACTGTCTAAATGGAAGAAGTGAATTTATTTGGAATAAGTGAGCTTGAATGGCTAGAGTGTTGTTTAACACTATTTGAGGTTGCGATCATTTAGGGTTCTATTTGATCCTTCATAAACGAATATTTTTCAATCTTATATATATAAAAATGATTTTTACTGCATCTGTGTGTATTTGCCTATATATATATATATTTATTATATATATACTATTGAGTGCTTGCATTTGTCATTCAGTTATGCATGTATATATATTATAACAATTCACTTAGTGAGGTCTGACTCCCCTTTGTTGACATTTTTCAGGAGAGTCTTTGTAATATCCCGAGTTTTTAAATTTTTGTAAACTGCATCGGGATATACAGTGTTAATATTTTTGTATATATTTATGATTATTTTCATGAATTTGATAATTACTAAGTTATTTTAATTATTTTAAGTACTTTACGTAAAATTTTCCCGGGGAATTATATTTTCGGGGGAATTAAGACGTAAATAATTTAATACTAATTATTTTGACTAGTTTTACGAATTTGCATGAACTCATACATAATTTTAAAGTGCTAAAATAAATGTATATATGTGTATTTTTTTAAAATAAATTAGGGTTTAATTAATTAACTTAATTTTTATTATTTAGTTTTAATATTAATTAATTAATTATAGTGTATAAATTATTAAAATATATCAAAATATATGTGTGGTGTATATGTAATGTGTGTGAGATTATATAATATAATAATATATAGTGTGGATATTATATATATATAATATTATATATATATATATATATATATATATATATATATATATATATATATACAGATATACATAAAATATTATCAAATAAAAAAGTTTGCCAAAATTACAAAAATGCCATCGTCTTCACCCTCTTCCTCCCGATCGCCTCTGTCCACCATTTCCGCCTATTTCAAGCTGATTTTCTTGCCGTCGGTGTGCCTCCCATCCACCTCTAGCCTTTCCCGACGTTTGAAGCTCCCTATTTCGGCGTGTTTTAGCCGGAAAAGCCAAGAGAAGTCGAAACTCGACTAAGCTCCAATCGATGTGATTTCGGCCACCAAACTCAATGCCACCAGTCTCTATCTTCTCCTTGAGCTCCGTTGAGTGTGATTCCAAGCTTTGTTTCACTTAAAATGGTCTAGATTTTTCTAGGTTTCAATTTCTTCATTTCGGCCATTTAGGGTTCTTGAATTTTTTGAACTTCAATTTGATTGATTCAAGAGAAATCCCTTCACAAAATTTGATCCTTGTAGCTTAATCTACATGTGGTAATTTTTTTGTGAATTTTTGAAAATTATTTTGATTTTTGGGTATTTTTGATTATTTTATTAATATTTTCTAATTTTTGAAAATTAATTAATTAAATTATGAAATTATGTTTTATGGTAATTATAGGTGTTAAAATGAATTAAAGAAATTTATTTGTAATTTTTGTGAATTTTTATATATTTATTTGGAATTTATTAAGTTTATGTAATTTTGAAAAAAATAGGGGTTAATTATGTGTTTAATTGAAATTAATTGGTTAATTGAGTAGTATCTTTATTGATATTATGGAAAATATATGTTGAGAAAATTAATTTTGAGTAATTATATTATTTTTGGTCAATTTTTATTAATTTTAGTAAATTTAATATATATAGGGGTATTTTGGTAATTTGACACTAAATTGGCTAAAAATATAATTAAATTGGTTTTAATAGTTATTTAAGGTATAAAAATGATTTCTACAAATTATTTAGTATTTTTAACTAATTAAAACTATTTTTCACAAATTATTTTCAAATTATATATATAATATATGATTTTTCTAAATAAATGAGTTTTTATTGGTTTTTAATGTGTTTTAGGGTTAATTATGTAATTTGGATTTATAAAATGTATTTTTATTATTAAAGGGCATTTTTGGTATTTTTGTAAATATTCTGTGAATTATGAACCTCGATCGGTGAGTTGTAGTTTGGAGTCCGACCGAGGGATTTTGGTTGTGAATTCTGTGTCTATTTTCGAAGTGTATTTCTTTGCAGGACCGGCTCTACTCTTTGAGTAGAGAGATGTCCATTTTACAGGGGAGGTTCTGCTCGATTTTTGGTAGAATTCTCGTAAAACGTGATGTCTGGTCGAATTCTAATTCTAATTTTATGTCTAGTATTCTAGATCAATTTTCTAGGAATTTTTGTTAGATTTATTCTGATTTTCTGTTGTCATTTGTTTGTTTAGTTGCGCCGAGACCAAGACCTAGTGGACCAGGCCCGTCGGACCCATCTCGTGGAGCGTAATAAATAGTGAGTTGTTATTTTATATATATATGCTTTAGGGCGCATATTTTAGAAATGTATGATTTATTTTGATAAATATGCATAAATGATTTAAGTATTACTTAGGTTTACTTTGGTATTGTAATATCCCGTGTTTTTAAAAATATTTTTACACTGTACCGGGATATACAGTGTCAATAATTTTTATGCATTGTACGATATTTTTATGAGTTGATATGTATTTTAAACCTATTTTAATTACTGTCTATTATTTTCAGTATTTTACGTAAAATTTTCCGGGACTTTCATTTTCGGGGAAATTTCCACGTAAACAATGTATTATTAATTATTTTAAATGTATTTACGGGTTTGCATGAACTCATACATATTTTTAAATTATTAAATAAAGCCTGTGTGTGTATATTTATTTAATTAGGGTTTATTATTACCCTAATATTTTATTATTTATTTATTATTATTTGATTATTTTATTTATTATTAAATTATTAAAATTTATTATTTTATTATTAATTATTTATTAATATTTAATTATTTTAATTTATTTATTTATTTTTTTTCTTTCTTTTTCTTTTTTTTTTCTTTTCCTTTTTCTTTCTTTTTCTTTTTCTTTTTCTTTCCTTTCTTTCTTTTCTTTTTCTTCTTCTTCTTCTTCTTTCTCTCCCGCGCCCGACGCCGTACCACCATTTTCTCACCGCCGTTTCTCCCTCCTCCGGCCACCGTTTCGACACCGCCGGTCTCTATCTTCTCCTTGGAGCTCCGGTGAGTGTTATTCTAGCTTTGGTTTGAGCTAAAATGGTCTAGAATTGCTTAGTTTTCGATTTGTAAATTTCGGGCCTATTAGGGTTTTCGATTATTTTGAGCTTCGAATTGATTGATTCATGGAAAACTTCCTTCACAAATGTTGTTCCTAGTAGCTTAATCTTCATGTATGAATTTTTGTAGAATTTTTGGAGATTTTTTGGATTTTTGGGTATTTTTGAATATTTTAATATTATTTTCTAATTTTCGGAAATTAATTATTTAAATTATGAAATTGGGAGTTTATGGTTAAATTAGGTGTTGAAATGAATTATAGGAATTTATTTGGAATTTTTATGAATTTCTAAGTATTTATTTTTAATTATTGAAGTTTATGTAATTTTGGAAAAATTAGGTTAAATGTGTTTTTAATGGAAATTATTGGTTAATTGAGTTTAAATATTGATATTATTGATAAATATGTTGAGAAAATTAATTTTGGATAATTGTATGATTTTTGGTGAATTTTTGAAGTAATTTAAGTATATTTATATAGATAGGGGTATTTTGGTAATTTTACCCTAAATTGTCTAAAAATGTAATTTAATTGGTTTTAATATTTATTTAAGGTATAAAAATGATTTCTACAAAATATTTTGGTATTTTTAACTAATTAAAACTATTTTCCGGGAATTATTTTCAATTATATATATAATATACGGTTTTTTCTAATAAAATGAGTTTTAATCGATTTTTTACAGTGTTTCAAGATTTATTATGTAATTTCTACGTATGAAATGTATTTTTATGATTTAAGGATATTTTTGGTATATTTGAATATATATTCTGTGTTTGTGGACCCCGGTCGACAGATTGTAGTCTAGAGTCCGACCGAGGGGTTGTGATTGATTGTGGTGTTTATTTTTGAAGTGTATTTTCTTTGGCAGGGTCGGCTCTACTCTTTTGAGTAGAGAGATGTCCGTTTTACAGGGGAGGTTCTGCCGGATTTCCGGTAGAATTCTCGTAAAACGTGATATCCAGTCGAACCCTAATTTTCGATTTCTGTGTTGAATACTCTAGACTTTAATTCTAGGATTTCTGTTAGGGTTATTCTGATGTCGATTAATTATTTCTTGTGTAGTTGCGCCGAGACCGAGGGCTAGTGGACCAGACCCGTCGGACCTGTCTCGTGGAGCGCATTAGGTGAGTTACTATATTATATATATATGCTTAGGATGCATGATTTAGAAAATGCATGTTTATTTTGACTGAATTGCGTAAATAATATGATTTATATTCAAGTATATTTTTGGTATATTTTTGGTATATAATAAATTATATACATGTTTTATTAATAAAATATATTTAAAATGTTTTTAAATATATTTTTAGTTTAATTCATGATTTGATTGGATTTATTTGACATATATATACTCAAAATATACCTGGTTTATGTTTGGTATATTTTCGGTATATATATGGTTTATATTGTTGATTTATTTAAATTCATGCATCATGTATTTGTGAATGAATGTTTTATTATTTATTGATGAAGGATATCAATAGAACGTGCTACCTAGTGGGCAGCACTAGGACCGAGTACGTACCGGGTACGCCTATAGCTTTAGGCTATATTACTAACTATTTGTGGATATTGATTTGATTATGATTATCGATATGTGAGATGTGGTTGTGGGTGTATGATTGCTGGAGCTTGGTTGACCAAGTGTCTCGGGGCCAATCACACTGGCAGTCAGACTGCTGGAGCTTGGTTGACTTAGTGTCTCGGGGCCAGTCTACTGTCCAAATGGGATTAAGTGGATATATTTGGTATAAGTGAGCCTGTATGGCCAAAGTTTGTTTAACACTATTTTCTGAGGTTGCGATATTCTAGGGTTCTATATGATCCTTCATAAACTGGGATTTTTCAATAAAATATATAAACAATGATTTTTCTGCATCTGTATGAATTTGCCTGTATATATACATAATTATATATATACTGTATGACTGTATGCATTATCACTTAGGTGGTGTATGTATATATATTATAGTAATTCACTCAGTGAGGTCTGACTCCCCTCCGTTGACTATTTTTCAGGAGAGTCAACTTCCTCAGACCTCTAGTAGCAGGTCGATACGCCGGATTTCTTCCGCCCCGGCTTCTTTATGTAAATTGTCTACTTGAGTCTTATTTATTTTATCTAGACCACTGCAGTAGTTGTGAATTAAAGTATGGGATTTTATGTACTTTATTTTAAATAGATGTATTATATTAAAACTGGATTAGTATTAAAGATTATATACATCTATGTGATGAGATGAGATTTAGTTTAAATCCAGTTGATATGGAAAAATGATATTATGATTTTTATTTCCGCTACATATTATATTTTTATTGTTATTATGGCATGCTTTATTTTATTTTTAGGCTTGCTACGGGTTCCGGATTCGAAAGAATTCCCGTTCCCTAGCGGCCGGTCATGGCCCCTGTTTGACAGGTATATTTTTGGTATATTTTGGTATATTTTCAAACTATATGCATGTTTTATTAATAAATTATTCTTAAAATGTTTTTAGGTATATTTATGGTTTATTTCTAGTTTATTTTGTAATTAAATTAAATTTATTTGAAGTATATATACTCGGAATATAACTGGTTTATTTTGGTATATTTCTAGTATATATATGATTTATGTTGCTATTTATTTCAAATTCAAGCATCATTTATGTAATATCCCGTGTTTTTAACATATTTTAATACTGCATTGGGATATGCAGTGTTAATAATTTTTGTATATAATTTTGATATTTTATAAGTTTGCTATTTAATTAAAGCTTATTTTAATTATTTTATGTTATTTTAAGTACTTTACGTAAAATTTTCCTGGGACTTGCACTTTCGGGGAAATTGATATGTAAATATTTTAATATTAATTATTTTAAATAGATTTCCAAACTTGCATGAACTCATATATATTTTTAAAGTACTAAATGGAGTGTATATATTTAAATTAAAATAGGGTTTAATTAATTGCCCTAATTTTTATTATTTATTATTAGTTTTAATATTATTTAATTATTATTTTTTTTAGTGTATAAATTATTAAAAATACTAAATTATGTGTGTGGTGTGTATTTAATATGTGTGGGAATATATATTATTATATTATATAGTTTGAATATATATATATATATATATATATACACACATACCTAATTAATTATCAAAAATATAAAGTTTGATTTATTTACATTCTTGCCATCGTCTCCTTCTTTAACCCGACGCACGCCCTACCACCATTACCGCCGTCTATCAAGCTCTTCCCTTGCCGTTGGTGTGCCTCCTGGTGTTCCACCTTCTTCCTCAGCCTACCTCACCACCTGTTGCAGCTGTTTCCGGCGTCGGGAAGCTTATTTTGGCCGAAGAAGTCGAAACTCTTCTCAACGTCGATCAAGTCGATTCCGGCCACCGTTTTTGACACCGCCAGTCTCTATCTTCTCCTTGAGCTCCAATGAGTGTGATTCCAAGCTTTGTTTCACTTAAAATGGTCTAGAATTGCCTAGGTTTCAATTTTGCAATTTCGGCCTATTAGGGTTTTTGAATTTTTTTGAGCTTTAATTAATTGATTCATGAAAAATTATTTCACAAATGTTGATCCTAGTAGCTTAATCTTCATGTGTGAATTTTTGTAGAATTTTTGGAATTTATTTTGATTTTTGGGTATTTTTGAATATTTTATTATTATTTTCTAATTTTCGAAAATTAATTAATTAAATTATGAAATTATGTTTTATCGTAATTATAGGTGTTGAAATGAATTATAGAAATTTATTTGGAATTTTTGTGAATTTTTATGTATTTATTTTGAATTTATATAGTTTATGTAATTTTGGAAAAATAGGGTTAATTATGTGTTTAATTGAAATTAATTGGTTAATTGAGTATATTTATTGATATTATTGAAATATATGTTGAGAAAATTAATTTTGTGCAATTATATTATTTTTGGTGAATTTTTGGAGTAATTTTAGTATATTTATATATATAGGGGTATTTTGGTAATTTTACCCTAAATTGGCTAAAAATGTAATTAAATTGGTTTTAATAGTTATTTAAGGTATAAAAATGATTTCTATAAATTATTTAGTATTTTTAACTAATTAAAACTATTTTTCGTGAATTATTTTTAATTATATATATAATATATGATTTTTCTAATAAAATGAGTTTTTATCGATTTTTACTGTGTTTTAGGGTTAATTACGTAATTTATACTTATTAAATGTATTTCTATGATATAAGGGTATTTTTGGTATTTCTGTATACTCTGTGAATTGTGGACGTCGGTCGGTAAGCTGTAGTTTGGGGTTCGACCGAGGGATTGTGATTGTGATTCCGTGTCTATTTTTCAAAGTATGTTTCTTTGCAGGGCCGGCTCTACTCTTTGAGTAGAGAGATGTCTGTTTTACAGGGGAGGTTCTGTCGAATTTTTGATAGAATTCTCGTAAAACGTGATATCCGGTCGAATTCTGATTTTTAATTCTATGTCTAGTAATCTAGATCGAGTCTTTAGAACTTCTGTAGATGTATTCTGATATTTTGTGGTCATTTGCTTATTTAGTTGCACCGAGACCGAGGCCTAGTGGACCAGGCCCATCGGACCCCATCTCGAGGAGTGCACTAATTATGAGTTACTATTCTATATATATATATGCTTTAAGGTGCATGATTTAGAAATGTATGTTTTATTTTAATTAATTATGCATAAATAATTCAATTAGTATTTAAGTTTATTTTGGTTTATCTTTTGTTTATTTTTGGTATATTTTAAATTATATGCATGTTTTGCTAATAAATTAGGTTTAAAATGTTTTTGAATATACTTCTAGTTTATTTTGTAATCTATCTGGATTTCTGTGACGTATATATACTCGAAATATACCTGGTTTACTTATGGTATATTTCTAGTATATATATGGTTATTGTTGCTATTATATTTAAATTCATGCATCATTTATTTTTATGAATGTATGCTTTATATATTAATGAAGGATATCAATAGAACGTGCTACCTAGTGGGCAGCACTAGGACCGAGTACGTACCGATACGCTTATAGCATTTAGGCTATATTACTAACCATTTGTGGATATTGGTTGGATATGATTATTTGATGTGTGATATGATTTGGGAGTGTGATTGCTGGAGCTCGGTTGACCAAGTGTCTCGGGGCCAATCACACTGACAATCAGACTGTTGGAGCTCGATTGACTTAGTGTCTCAGGGCCAGTCTACTGTCCAAATGGAATAAGTGAATATATTAGAATAAGTGAGCCTGTATGGCTAGAGTGTTGTCTAACACTGTTTGAGGTTGCGATTTTCTAGGGTTCTATTTGATCCTTCATAAACTGTGATTTTCAATAAAAATATATAAAATGATTTTTATTGCATTTATGTGTATTTGCTTGTATACATACATATTATATATACTTTTGACTGTGTGCATTGGCATTTAGTATGCATGTATATATATTATAATAATTCACTTAGTGAGGTATGACTCCCCTCCGTTGACTATTTTTTAGGAGTCATCGTCTTCAGACCTCAGTAGCAGGCCTATATGCTGGATTTCTTCCGTCCCGACTTTATTATATAAACTGCTCACTTGAGTTTTATTTTATGATCTAGACACTACAGTAGTCATAAAAATTGTTAAAAGATATTGTATTAAATTTGTATGAGTTATGTATTTTAAGAATTTGAACTGGATTTGTATTAAAAGAATTTATTTATATATGAGATGAGGATTTGATTTAATTTCATTTGGTGGAAATATTATTTTGATATTTATGATGTTATTCCGTTGCATAATATTTTACTTAATTGTGTTGTTATTATTTCTATTGCGTGTTTTATTTTATTTTAGGCTTGCTATGGGTTCCGGATTCGAAAGCATTCCCGTTCCCTAGCGTCGGTCATGGCCCCTGTTTTGGGTCGTGACAATTTATTTATGAATGTATGTTTTATATATTAATGAAGGATATCAATAGAACGTGCTACCTAATGGGCAGCATTAGGACCGAGTACGTACCGATACGCTGATAGCATTTAGGCTATATTACTAACCTATTTGTGGATATTGATTCAATTGATTTATTTGATGTGAGATGTGATTTGGGAGTATGATTGCTGGAGCTCAGTTGACCAAGTGTCTCAGGGCCAATCACACTGATAGTCAGACTACTGGAGCTCGGTTGACTTAGTGTCTTGAGGCCAATCTACTGTCCAAATGGAACAAGTGAACATATTTGAAATAAGTGAGCCTGTATGGCTAGAGTGTTGTCTAACACTGTTTGAGGTTGCGATATTCTAAGGTTCTATTTGATCCTTCATAAACAGTGATTTTTAGTAAATATATATAAAATGATTTTGTTGCATCTGTGTGTATTTGCTTGTATATATATTTATTATGTATACTATTGATTGTGTGCATTTTCATTTAGTTATGCATTTATATATATTATAACAATTCACTCAGTGAGGTCTGACTCCCCTCCATTGACTATTTTTCAGGAGAGTCATCGTCTTTAAACCTCAATAGCAGACCCATACACCGGATTTCTTCCACCCCAGCTTCACAATGTAAACTGCTTATCTGAGTTTTACTTTATAATCTAGACACTACAGTAGTTGTAAACAGTTGTGGGGTTTATGTATTATATTTATGTGAGTTATGTATTTCAAGTATTTGAACTGGAACTTGTATTTAAGGTTTATTTATATATAAGATGAGTGGTTCGATTTAGATTCAGTGATGGATTATTATTTAATTATTTATGATTTTATTTATGCTGCAGAATATATTATTTATGTTATTATTATTGCATGTTTTATTTTATTTTAAGGCTTGCTACGGGTTCCGAATTCGAAAGAATTCCCATTCCCTAATGCCGGTCATGGCCCCTGTTTTGGGTCGTGACAAAGTTGGTATCGAACCTCAGTAGCAGACCTATATGTTGTATTTCTTTTGCCCTGACCTTATTGTGTAAACTGCTTACCTGAGTTTTATTTTGTATTCTAGACACTATAGTAGGTATTTCAGTGAGCTGTATTGTTACGACCCAAAATAGGGGCCATAACCAACACTAGGGAATAGGAATTCTTTCGAATCCGGAACCCGTAGTAAGCCTTAAAAATATATAAAAGCATGCAATAATAATAAAATAAATAAAATATCTTACAACGAAAATTAAAATCTCATAAGTAATAATATAACTCATCCACTGAGTTAATAACGTAAATCCATCTCATCTATATAAAATCTTTTAATTCAAATTCTCGGTTCAAACTTTTAAAATTTAAATCTTAAACATATAAAATACATACAGCTCACTGAAATAACTACTACAGTATCTAGAATACAAAATAAAACTCAGGTAAGCAATTTACACAATAAAGCCGGAGCGGAAGAAATCCAACGTAAAGGTCTGCTATTGAGGTTTGAGGATGAAGACTCTCCTGAAAAATAAATCAATGGAGGTGAGTCAGACCTCACTGAGTGAATTGTTATAATATATATACATGCATAACTAAATGACAAATGCAAATACTCAATAGTATATATAATAAATATATATACAGGCAAATACACACAGATGTAGCAAAAATCATTTTATATAATACTGAAAATAATAACCATTTATGAAGGATCAAATAGAACCCTAAATGATCGCAACCTCAAACAGTGTTAGACAACACTCTATCCATACAGGCTCACTTATTCCAAATAAATTCACTTGGTCCATTTGGACAGCAGATGTAATATCCCGAGTTTTTAAATATTTTTATATTGCATCGGGATATGTAGTGTTAATAATTTTTGTATATATTTATGATATTTTATGAGTATGTTGTTTGTTTAAAGCTAATTTTAATTATTTTATATTATTTTAAGTACTTTACATAAAATTTTCCCATAAATTGTATTTTCGGGAAAATTGACACGTAAATAATTTAATATTAATTATTTTGACTAGTTTTACAAATTTGCAAGAACTCATACATAATTTTTAAGTGCTAAAATAAAATGTATATATGTGTATTTATTAAAATTAATTAGGATTTAATTAATTACCTTAATTTTTATTATTTAGTTTTAATATTAATTAATTAATTTTAAGTGTATAAATTATTAAATATATTAAAAATATTTGTGTGTGGGAATATATATAATATTATAATATAAGGTGGACATATATATATATATACATATATACATTATTATTTATCAAAAATAAGAAGTTTGCTTTATTTATAGTTTTGCCACTATCTTCATCTTCTTCCCTCCCAATAAGTTTTCGATCATTTCCGGCCACTGTGACCTCTGTTTCTTGCCGTCACTATGCCCCTCAGCCTTCCTCCTCCCTTACCAGCCATTCCCGATGCCTGAAGCTCCCTTTTCCTGCGACTTTTTACCGGTTTTTCTCAAAGAAGCTGAAAATTGACCAAGCTCTGATCGACGTGATTCTGGCTACCAAATTTGACTCCACTAGTCTCTATCTTCTCCTTGAGCTCCAGTGAGTGTGATTCCAAGCTTTGTTTCACTTAAAATGATCTAGATTTTCCTAGGTTTCAATTTCTTTATTTCAACCATTTAGGGTTTTAAATTTTTTTGAGCTTCAATTTGATTGATTCATGAAAACTCCCTTCGCAAACTTTGATCCTGGAAGCTCAATCTACATGCTGTAATTTTTGTAGAATTTTTTGAATTTATTTTTATTTTTGGGTATTTTTGATTATTTTATTATTATTTTCTAATTTTCGAAAATTAATTAATTAAATAATGAAATTGTGTTTTATGGTAATTATAGGTGTTAAAATGAATTATAGAAATTTATTTGTAATTTTTGTGAATTTTTATATATTTATTTGGAATTTATTAAGTTTATGTAATTTTGAAAAATAGGGTTAATTATGTGTTTAATTGAAATAAATTGGTAAATTGAGTATATTTATTGATATTATTGAATTATATGTTGAGAAAATTAATTTTGAGTAATTATATTATTCTTGGTGAATTTTTGGATTTATTTTAGTAAATATATATATATATAGGGGTATTTTGGTAATTTTATACTAAATTGACTAAAAATGTAATTAAATCGGTTTTAATAGTTATTTAGGGTATAAAAATGATTTCTACAAATTATTTAGTATTTTTAACTAATTAAAACTATTTTTCGTAAATTATTTTCAAATTATATGTATATTATACGATTTTTCTAAATAAATGAGTTTTTATCGATTTTTAATAAGTTTTAGGGTTAATTATGTAATTTGGAATTATAAAATGTATTTTTATTATAAAAGGGCATTTTCGGTATTTTTTAATTATTCTGTGAATTGTGAACCTCGGTCGGTGAATTGTAGTTTGGAGTTCGATCGAGGGATTGTGGTTGTGAATTTGATGTTATTCCGAAGTGTGTTTTCTTTACAGGACTGGCTCTACTCTTTGAGTAGAGAGATGTCCATTTTACAGGGGAGGTTTTGCTGGATTTTCGATAGAATTCTCGTAAAACGTGATATCCGGTCAAATCCCTATTCTAATTCTGTGTCTATAATTCTAGATCAAGTCTTTAGAATTTCCGTTCAATTTATTCTGATTTTATGTTGTCATTTGTTTGTTTAGTTGCATCGAGACCGAGGCCTAACGGATCAGGCCCGCTGAGTTTGTCTCGTGGAGCGCTAACATGTGAATTATTATACTGTATATATATGCATTGCATATAGGATGCATCACTTAGGGTTTTTTATTTTCATTTTATGTCCTTAAAGTGATTTAAGTTATAATATTTTTGGTATATCTAGGGTTGTACTTTTGTATATATATATATGCATGTTAAATAATTATTGATGATATTTTGGTATATGCACATTAAACATTTAGATTTATATTTAATACATTTGAATATATATACATGTTTAAAATGTACATTTAAACATAATTATTTTATTAAATGATTAGTATACTTTAGGTATAGTTTCAGTAGATTTTAGGTTTATTCTTAAATAATTGCACGCTAAATTATAAACCTACACTTAAATTGTTTTTAAGTTTATTTTTGGTATATTTTTTATATATTTCCCCAAATAAATGTATGTTTTATTATTAATTGAAACCTAAAACATTAGTGGTATACTTAGGGTTTAATTGTGATTTATGCATGCTAGAAAATTAGGTTATTTTGGTAGAATGTGAATATATATTAAACCTAAACACATAATTAAATGAACATTTATACATAAATGTTTTATGAAATGATTTATGTACTTAGGGCATATCTTTTGTATATTTAGGTATATTTTTAAGAAAATGCATGTTATATTGTTGTTATACATTTAAATTGTTTTTAACTATATTAATGATTTATCTTTAGTTTATTTCATATTTTATTTGATATATATATATATATATATATATATATATATATATATATATATATATATATATATATGGTTGGTTTTACTATTATGAATATTGTTCTACATTAATTATTTTTCAAATGAATGATTTATTTAAATGAAGGATATTAATAGAACGTGCTTCCTAATGGGCAGTACTAGGACTGTGTACGTACCGGTGCGACAGATAAGGGTTGAGTGAGAAATAATTGTGGTGACTATAATTGATTTGATGGATTTGACTAAGAATAATGGTATGTTAGATAGTGTGATTGTTGTAGCTCGGTTGACCGGGGTCTCGGGGCCAATCACACTGATAGTCAGACTGCTAGAGCTCGGTTGACTTAGTGTCTCAGGGCCAGTCTACTGTCCATAGTGGAATGAATGATCTATTGGGTTGATAGAGATGTGAGGTGATAAATAGTATGATTGCTGGAGCTCGGTTGACCAGGGGTCTTGGAGCCAATCACACTGACAGCCAGACTGTTAGAGCTCAGCCGAGTTAGTTTCTCAGGGCCAGTCTGCTATCCAGATTGGAATAAGTGTTCTATTTGGAATCAAGTGAGTTTGTATGGCTAGAGTGATGATGGGGTTGATTGGGGTTGCTATTTATTAGGGTTCTATGGATCCTTCATGAATTAAAACAAACGTTTTCTGCATTTTGTATAGTTATATAAGCAGAGTTTGGCATTCATGTGAAATGTATGTGTGTATATATATATATATATATATATATATATAAGAATGTCTGATTGTTATGGTTTAGATTGCATGTATATATAGTATAATAATTCACTCAGTGAGGTCTGACCCCCCTCAATTTTTTTTTTCAGGAGATCCCATATTGTCAGACCTTAGTTGTAGAGTTCCTCGTTGGTGTTCTTCGATCTCGGCCATTTTATGCAAACGTATATTTTGAACTCTGATTTATATTCTAGAAACTGCAGTAGTAATGTTATTGTATTGGAAGAGTATTATATTGTTTTGATATTATATACTTTGAAAATTTGTATTTGATTACTATATGAAGATATATTCATTGAGAAGGATTTAAAGTATTTACATTATATATTGATTCGAAAATTTTTAATTCTGTTGTATTTTTATTTAATTATTGCATGATTTTATTTTCTAAGGCTTGCTACGGGTTCCGGATTTGAAAGAATTCCCGTTCCCTAGCACCGATCATGACTCCTAGTTTGGGTCGTGACAGTATACTGGCCCCAAGACACTAAGTCAACTGAGCTCTAGCAGTCTGACTGTCAGTGTGATTGGCCCCGAGACACTTGGTCAACCGAGCTCCAGCAATCACACTCTCAAATCACATCTTTCATCAATCAAATCATTCCAATCAATATCCACAAATAGGTTAGTAATTTAACCTAAATTCTATCGTCGTACCGGTACGTACTCGGTCCTAGTTCTGCCCACTAGATAGCACGCTCTATTGATATCCTTCATTAAAATAAACTCATACATTCGTGAAATAAATGATGCATGATATTAATTTAAATGGCAATATAAACCATATATATACTAAAAATATACAAAAAATAAACCAAGTATATTTCAAGTATATATATGTCAAATAAATTCAATTCAGTTATAAAATAAACCATATATATACTTAAAAACATTTTAGGTTTAAATCAAGAATAGTACATGCATTTAATTTAAAATATACTAAAAATATACTAAAATATACCTAAAATATACTTAAGCATTTATTAAATTATTTATGCATATTTCATACAATTAAAACATACATTTCTAAAAACATGCATCCTAATACACGTATATATAAAATAACAACTCACAGTTGTGCACTCCATGAGACGGGTCTGACGAGCTTGGTCCACTCGGTCTTGGTGCAACTAAACAAATAAACGACAACACGAAATTAGAATAAATCTAATAAAATTTCTAGAGACTTGATCTAGAATACTGGACATAGACAAGGAATAAGAGTTTGACTGAATGTCACATTTTACGAGAATTCTATCAAAAATTTGACAGAACCTCCTCTGTAAAACGAACATCTCTCTACTTAGAAAGTAGAGCCGGTCCTGCAAGAAAACACACTTCGAATATTGAATATCCACACAACCCCTCGGTCGGATTCCCAAACTACAATTCCACCGACCGAGGTTCACAATTCACGAGATATACACAAAATACATAAAAATTCCAAAAATATCAAAAATACCTTTTATATACCAACATATAGCAAATTTAAATATTTAAATACTAAAAATAATTATTTGAGCGATTTTTACTTAAAAACCCTAATATTAATAAAATATTATTAAAAATCCATAATTCTCGATAAATTCACAAATATTAACCGAAATTCATTTGATAAATCCAAATTACATAATTAGCCCAAAAACATGTTAAAAATCACTAAAAATTCATTTATTTACAAAAATAGTATATTATATATAATTTAAAAATAATTTTCGAAAAATAGTTTTAATTAGTTAAAAATAGTAAATAATTTATAAAAAAATCATGTTTATACCTCAAATAATTATTAAAACCAATTAAACTTAATATTCAACCAAATTATTACCAAATTACCAAAATACCCTTAATATATATAAATTCACATAATATACAATAATTATTCAAAAATTCACTAAAAATTATACGATTGCTCAAAAATTAATTTCTCAACATATAATTCAATAAAATCAATAATTATACTCAATTAACCATTTAATTTTAACAAAATACTAATTTAACTTAATTTTCCAAAATTCACCTAAACTAAATAAAATTATAATAATTACACAAAAATCACAAAAATTATAAAATTAATTTCAACCTCTATAAACACCAAAAATCACAATTTCACAATTTATTTAATTAATTTACAAAAATTAGAAAATATTAATAAAATAATAAAAATTTCATAAAAATCAAAATAAATTCCAAAAATTCTACAAAAATTCCAGGATGTAGATTGAGCTACCAAAAGCAACTTTTGTAAAGGAAGTAAGCTTGAATCATTAATATTGAAGTTAAAAAAAATCAAGAAACTCAAATGGCCGAAAATGAAATTAAGCTTAAATCCTTACCAAATCGAGTTTTCAAGCTTCTAGGAGCTTAGAATTGGCTTCTATGGTGTTCTAGGAGCAAAACCACGTTGGAATCATCAAGAACAGTGGGCGGACAAGGGAGAACGAAAATAATAAAGGTTTCGGGTTTTCGGCCAATGTCATGGCCAAACAAGGCCAAAAATGGTGGAAGAAGATAGCGGAGCAGCTAAGGGAGGTGGTGGCATGCTGGCAAGCACAGTGACGATGAGGGAAACAGACGATTTGCGCAGTGAGGGAGGGGAAGGCATCAAGTGGTTTAGGGAAGGAGACAATGGCAAAAATTGTATATTTGATTATATATATATATATATATATATATATATATATATATATATATATATATATATATATATATATATATACATATAAACTAGGATTAAAGACAATTGGTTCAAGAATTCAAGAATTTATTTTATTATTTCTTTCTTCATCTTTAATCTTTTAATTATATTTTTTTCTTTGCCATAAGTATGCGTGGCTAAATTCCTTTAGGGTTTAGGTTAAGAGTAGCTATTCTATGATGTGATTAAACACAAAGCTTTATTATTTGGTTTTTAGTTAATCTTATGAGTTGCACTTAATGTATGCGTTCATTCTTGGACAGTTTATTTGCATGTTTATAAATAGATTCACCAATAAGAGTTAGTAGAATTGATTAGCTTATGACTCATAGGACTTAGACCACTTGACCACGAGAGTAGGCAAGCTCTTCGGGGATAAAATAATTATTAAAGAGCTTAATGAGTTAGGATTAATTTTTCAATTATGAGAGTAGGTTATATCTTAATCTTGGCATGCTTAATTGAACTCGAGAGAGTCTTTAGGTATTTTAGAACAATTACCCTTAACTGAAATCAATGCTTTTTTTATTAAAGTGTTCATGATCTGATTAAAATAGTGAAACTAAACCTAAGCTCCATGTTTTATCATTTGATTTTCTCTTAGTTTTAATTGTTTAGATTTATATTTTAATTTTCTAAATTACTTTATTGATTTGCTAGTGAAGAACATAAGTAGGGATATTAGTACTCAATATACAATCCTCATGCGAACGTTATCTTTTGTACTAGAATTCACGATCCATGCACTTGCGGGTTTTGAACACAATAAGTTTTTAATTCCCCCACACTAAAACTTTGCTTGTCCTCAAACAAAAATCAAATTTGAAATTTAAAGGCTAGCTTAACTACAACCAAAGAATTGTAGTTTATAAAATATGTAAGCCGACAACACCGAGACTGAAAAATGTATAAAATTAGGAATTTAATTCTATGATTATTATTATTATTATTCCTTAGTTGCACTGTGAGCTAGGCCTACCAGACTGGGTTAGCCAAATAGGAATAGAGGAGCGCACTCGAACTGTGAGTTATTGTTATCTGTATGTATTGCATATAGAAATATTTTGTTATCCACACTTTTTAATAAATATGAATTTCATTATGTTATGTTTGCATATATATTAAATTGAATATTTATTTAGATAAAATTAGATGTCAATCATATTTAATATATAATTTTATTATTTTATTTATAAAATGTTATTTTGGAGGATAGTTGTAGAACGTGCCACCTAGTGGGTTATACTAGGGCTGTTGCGCAATAGTACGCTAGATGCTAGGCTATAAATTTTTATTGAACTGAGATATGGATAAATGGTTATTGAAAATTGTGGATAAAATATGTGACTGCGAATCCTTGGTTGACCTGCAGTGTATTCAGGGGCCAGTCATATCTGTAATGGGATTGCAAATCCTCGATTGACTTTTTTATGTACTCAGGGCCAGTCCAGTGCCAAAGTTGGATAAAGGAAATATTTTTAGAGTTTATGGAAGCCTGTTGGCTAGTGAAATATAATGATCGAGGTTGCAGAATATTTTAGGGTGTTACTCTGATCCTCCTCGTAATTATTATTGCATTTATTTGTCTATTGAAAATGTGATTTTGAGCATTTGTATGAATTGCATGTATAAATTAAAATAAATATAAATATATAAATATTATTATACTGATGCTTGAATGTTTGTATTCTTAGGTTGTAAGCATATATATAATAATGATTCACTTAGTGAGGTCTGACCCCTCTTAAATATTTTTTTAGGATTCTTTCCATTAGACCTCCCATAGTAGTTCTCTTCACTGGACCCTTCCTCTCAGCTGATCTATGTAAATTTTAAATTGTCCTTTCCTTGTATTGCTAGATGCTGCAGTAGTATTACATACTTGTTGTATTCTTTAATTGTTATTATTAGTGGTTTTATTTTGAATATTGTAAAATATTTTATTATGTTATATATATGGAGATTTCCATTTGATTTAAAAATTTTTAAATTTCAAGGTATTTTTGTGGTATGTTTGGTACGAGCTTTTATTTTAAGACTTGTTATGGGTTCTGGATTCTCGTGAATTCTCGTTCCTTAGCATCGATCATGACTTCCTAGTTTGGGTCATGATAATTTTAGAATATGTTTGGTTTACTTTTAGTTGCTGATACATATTTCACTTCAGGAAATGCATCAACTACTTGTTTTCATTCACTATAATGGTGAATGGACAGACAGGTTCACTTTCCAAAATTTTCAAGTCACTGAAATTCAAATACCAATATAATTCTTTGGTTGCTTTGCTTTGAATTCATCTACCTTTGTGATTGTAATTGATTTATTCATTGAGGCTTGCAATTTTAATTACTCACATCGAAAAGAGATTTCTTTTGATAATTGTAATTGATTGATTTATTGGGCTAACCTTCCACCTATAACTAATTTATGATTGTTATCTATTTAATTTAACTTGATCAATTCATGTGTGGATTTGACCAAATCATCTCTTATATATTATGTACTAAATACATAATATTGCAGGATAGAACCAAAATTTTCATATACGTTCTTCAAAAAAAAAAAACTAAAATCAGAAAAAATAAATGAAAAACCAAAAGTTAACCAAAAGGGCATAAAAGAAAAAATGAATCAAAAACCAAAAATCAACCAAAAGGATACAAAAAATGAATTGGAAGCCAAAAATAAAAAAATAAAACCAACATAAATTAATATAATAAAAAAAGAACACGCCAAATTAGAATCTTTCAACACTTCATCATTATCAACACCATCTTTAATAAAATTATCTTTAATATTGGAATTAAAACCAACATTCTCAGACAATTTCTTATTACTCTTAAAATAAAAACACAAAATAAAGTATCATAAACCAATATGATACAAAAATAAAAAAACAAAAGATACCCTAACAAATCCTTTAACTCATTACCACCATCAATATTTTCAACAAACTCTGAATGATAAGCACCCTTTTCATAACCAGCAACATCTCCTAAATTAGAACTAAAAGCACCAAAAGTACATCCATATTTCCTTGCACTTTTAAAACAAGATAAGAAACTAAAAGTAAAATAAAAAGCAATAAAATTAAATATATGCTTCCTAATAAAAGAAATCCTTTAACTCATCACCACCACCAACAATATCAACAAACTCTGAATCATAAGCACCCTTTTTTAGTTTTTGAAACCAGCAACATCTCCTGAATTAGAGCTAGAAGCACCAAAAGTACATCTACCTTTTCCTACACTTTTAAAATAAGATCAAAAACTAAATGTAAACCAAAAAGCAACCAATGAAATACATGCTACCTAATAAAAGAATGTAGATGTGGGGTATCGATTCCTGCACCTCTCGCATGTTAAGCAAGTTCTCTACCATCTGAGTTGCACTCATCTTCATCTTTCATTTATTAGATAAATTATTAGATTATGTTATTGTAATATCTTGAGTTTTTAGATAATTTTAAACTGCAACGAGATATGCAGTGTTAATAATTTTAATATATATTTCTGGTTATTTAATCAGTTTGTTATTTATTAAATTCATTTTTAATCATTTTAAGTCTTTTACGTAAAATTTTCCCGAGAGTTTTATTTTCGGGAAAATTAAAGCCTAAATAAATTATTATTAATTATTTTAGACGGTTTTATGAATTTGCATGAGTCCATGCACGATTTTGAGTGTCGTATTAAAATATATACATATACATGCATATATGCACATTTAAATAATTAGGGTTTATTTTTAATTAAATTTATATTATATAGTTTTAATAATTAATATGTGTATTATATATGTATATGTATATAGATATTATTATTTGGGTGTGTGGTGTATATTAATTTGAATATAATATTCATATATTATAATAATATAAATTAAAGTTATATATATATATATAAAAACAAAAATTTGTGCCACCCGATCTTCATCAAGCTTCTCGACACCCTTCCATCACTTCCAGCGACTGTCACGTCCGTTTCTTATCGTCAGTGTGCCTCTCAGTTGTCCTCCTCCATCCCTAGCTCCCTTTGCCGCCTTGTCCTTCCTTTTCCGGCATCATTTGGTCGATTTTCTTCCTAGAAACCGAAAATCACTTCCAACTCTGATCACCTCATTTTCGGCCACCGTTTGCAATGCCACCAGTCTCTATTTCTTCTTTGAGCTCCGATGAGTATATTTCTAAGCTTGGTTTCACTTGATTTGGTCTAGATTTTCCTAGGTTTCCAATTTTCAAATTCGGTCTATGTGTGTTCTTAAGTTTTTTGAGCTTCAATTTTAATGATTCAAGCTAACTTCCTTCACAAAGATTGATCCTAGTAGCTCAATCTACATGCTGTAATTTTTATGAAATTTTTGGGAATTATTTTGATTTTTGTGAATTTTTTATTATTTTATTAATATTTTCTAATTTTCCTAAATTAATTAATTAAATTATGAAATTGTGATTTATGGTGTTTATAGGTGTTAAAATGAATTTTATAAATTTATTTGTAATTTTTATGATTTTTATATATTTATTGTGAATTTATTTAGTTTATGTGATTTTTAGAAAATTAGGTTAATGAAGTATTTTGTTAAAATTAATTGGGTAATTGAGTATAATTATTGATTTAATTGAATTATATGTTGAAAAATTAATTTTTGAGTAATTATATTATTTTTAGTGAATTTTTGTATAATTATAGTGAATTATGGGAAATTACATATATAGTTAGGGGTATTTTGGTAATTTGATACTAAATTGGTTAAAAATTAAATTTAATTGATTTTAATAATTATTTGAGGTATAAAAATGATTTTTACAAATTATTTAGTATTTTTAACTAATTAAAACTATTTTTCGTAAATTATTTTCAAAATTTATATAATATACTATTTTCGTAAATAAATTAGTTTTTAACGATTTTTAATATGTTTTTGGACTAAATATGTAATTTGGACTTATAAAATGAATTTTGGCTAATATTTATGAATTTATCGAGAATTGTCGATTTTTAATAATATTTTATTAAAATTAGGATTTTTATGTATTTATCGGTTAAATAATTATTTTCAGTGTTTTAAATATCTAATTTGCTATATTTTGGTATATTAAGGGTATTTTTGGCATTTTAAATTTGTTCTGTGTTATCTCATGAATAGTAAACCTCGGTCGATAGAATTGTAGTTTAGGAGTCCGACCAAGGGGTTGTGAGACTGTGTTTATTCGAAGTGTGTTTCTTTGCAGGACCGGCTCTACTCTTTGAGTAGAGAGATGTCTATTTTACAGGGGAGATCTGCTGAATTTTTGATAGAATTCTCGTAAAACATGACATTCAGTTGAATTCCTATTCGGATTCTGTGTCCGGTATTCTTAGATCGAGTCTCTAGAATTTCAATAGACTTATTCTAATTCTGTATTATCGTTTATTTGTTTAGTTGCGCCGAGACCAAGGCCTAGTGGACCAGGCCCGTTGGACCCATCTCGAGGAGCGCAATAACTGTGAGTTATATATACGTGTTTTAGGATGCATGTTTTAGAAATGCATATTCTAATTTTATAAAATATGCATAAATGGTTTAATAAATGTTTAAGTATATTTTAGGTATATTTTTGGTATATTTTAAATTAAATGCATTTTTTATTATTGAATGATACTTAAAATGTTTTAAAGTAAATTTATAGTTTATTTTATAATTAAATTGAATTTATTCGATATATATATACTCAAAATATACTTGGTTTATTTTTGATATGTTTCTAGTATATATATGGTTTATATTGTTATTTTATTTAAAGTCATGCATCATTTATTCATGAATGTATGGATTTGTTTTAAATGAAGGATATCAATAGAACGTACTACCTAGTGGGGAGCACTAGGACCGAGTATGTACCGGTACGATGATAGAATTTAGGTTATATTACTAGCCTATTTATGGATATTGATTGGATTGATTTATATGATATAAGATGTGCTTTGAGAGTGTGATTGCTGGAGCTCGGTTGACCAAGTGTTTCGAGGCTAATCACACTGATAGTTAGCCTGCTGGAGCTTGGTCGACTTAGTGTCTCAAGGCTAGTCTACTATCTAAATGGAACAAGTGAATTTATTTAGAATAAGTGAGCCTGTATGGCTAGAGTGTTGTCTAACACTATTTGAGGTTGCGATCATTTAGGGTTCTATTTGATCCTTCATAAACGGATAATATTTTCAGTATTTATATAAAATGATTTTACTGCATCCATGTGTATTTGCCTGTATATATATTTATTATATATACTATTGAATGTGTGCCTTTGTCATTTAGTTATGCATGTATATATATATTATAACAATTCACTCAGTGAGGTCTGACTCCCCTCCATTGATTATTTTTCAAGAGAGTCTTCATCTTCAGACCTCAGTAGTAGACCCATATGCCAAATTTCTTCTGCCCCCGACTTTATTATATAAAGTGCTCACTTGATTTTTGTAATATCCCGAGTTTTTAAATAATTTTAAACTGCATCGGGATATGCAGTGTTAATAATTTTAATATATATTTATGATTATTTAATTAGTTTGTTATTTATTAAAGACATTTTTAATTATTTTTAAGTCTTTTACATAAAAGTTTTCCCGAGAGTTTTATTTTCAGGGAAATTAAAACATAAATAAATAAATAAATATTAATTATTTTAGATGGTTTTGCGAATTTGCATGAGTCCATGCATGCTTTTTAAGTGTCGAATAAAATATATACGTATACATGCATATATGCACATTTAAATTAAAATTAGGGTTTATTTTAATTAAATTGCATTATATTATATAGTTTTAATAATAATTAAATGTGTATATATATGTATATGTATATATATATATATTATTATTTAAGTGTGTGGTGTATATTAAATTGGGTACAATATTTATATATTAAAATAGTATAAAATATAGATATATATACATACATATACATATTATATTTACCAAATCAAAAAGTTAGCCATATTTACGATTGTGCCATCAACATCACCATCTTCATTCCCGATCACCCCCTTCCCCGTTTCAGTGTCTGTCACTCTGTTTTTTTACTGGCGGAGTGCCTCTCAGCCAACCACCACCATCCCTAGCTCCCTCTGCCGCCCTTTCCTTCCGTTTCCGGTGAGTTTTGGTCTATTTTTCTTAAAGAAATCAAAAGTTGCCATTTACTCCGATCACAACCATTCTGGCCACCGTTTGAAGTGTTACCGGTCTCTATCTTCTCCTTGAGCTCCAATGAGTGCATTTCCAAGCTTTTTTTTCACTTGATTTGGTATAGATTTCCCTAGGTTTTGAATTTTCAATTTCGGTCAACTTGAGTTCTTAATTTTTTTTGAGCTTTAATTTTGATGATTTAAGCTAACTTCCTTCACAAAGATTAATCCTAATAGCTCAATCTACATGCTATAATTTTTGTGGAATTTTTGGAAATTATTTTGATTTTTGTGAATTTTTTATTATTTCATTAATATTTTCTAATTTTTGAAAATTAATTAAATAAATTATGAAATTGTGATTTATGGTGTTTATAGGTGTTAAAATGAATTTTAGAAATTTATTTGTAATTTTTTGTGTTTTTTATATAATTATTTTGAATATATTTAGTTTATGTAATTTGTGGAAAATTAGGTTAATTATGTGTTTTATTGAAATTAATTGGTTAATTGAGTATATTTATTGATATTATTGAATTATATGATGAGAAATTTATTTTGAGTAATTATACTATTTTTTGGTGAATTTTTTATCAATTTTAGGGAATTTATATAACTAGGGGTATTTTAGTAATTTGACACTAAATTGGCTAAAAATATAATTAAATTGGTTTTAATAGTTATTTGAGGTATAAAAATGATTTCTACAAATTTTTTAGTATTTTTTTTAACTAATTAAAACTATTTTTCATAAATTATTTTCAAATTATATATAATATACTATTTTTCTAAATAAATGAGTTTTTATTTTTTTTAATATGTTTTAGGGCTAATTATGTAATTTGGAGTTACAAAATGTATTTTAGCTAATATTTATGAATTTATCAAGAATTGTTATTTGTTTATAATATTTTATTAAAATTAGGGCTTTTATGTAATTATTGGTCAAATAATTATTTTCAATATTTTAAATATTTGATTTGCTATATTTTAAATATTCAAGGGTATTTTTGGTATTTCTGACATTTAAATGTATTCTATGTGTATCTCGTGAATTGTTAGCCTCGGTTGGTAGAATTGTAGTTTGGGAGTCTGACCGAGGGGTTATGTGGCTGTGTATTCTTGAAGTGTGTTTTCTGTGCAGGATCGGCCCTACTTTTGAAGGGAGATGTCTATTTTACAGAGGAGACTTTGCCGAAATTTTGGTAGATTTCTCATAAAATGTGACAACCGGTCCGAGTATAATTCTGAATTCTTGTTTGAATCTGTCTATAGTAATCCTAGAAGTATAGAGTTAGAAGTTTATTCTGATGGTTATTTTTATTTTATTTTATTTTTTTCTTTTTCTAACTGCGCTAGACCAAGGCCTAACAGACCAGGCCTGCCGAGTCTGTCTCGAGGAGCGCACACCAGTGAGTTATTTACTGTATATATCTGCATTGAATATGGGATGCATCACTTAGGGTTTTTCATTTTCATTATATGTTTTTAAAGTGATTTACTTGATAATATTTTTGGTATATCTAGGGTTGTATTTTTGTATATATGCATATTAAATAATTATGCATGTTAGTTTGGTATATGCACATTAAACAATTAGGTTTAGGTTTAATACATTTTAGTAAAATATACATGTTTTAAATGTATATTTAGTCATAATTAATTTATTAAGGTACAGCTTCAGTATATTTTAGGTTTATTCTTAAATAATTGCATGCTATATTATGAACCTACACTTAAATTGTTTTTAAGTTTATTTTTGGTATATTTTTGATATATTTCCAAATAAATACATGTTTTATTATTAATTTAAACCTAACACATTAGTGGTATACTTAGGGTTTAATTGTGATATATGCATGCTAGAAAATTAGGTCATTTTGGTATATTATGAATATATGTTAAACCTAAACACATATTTAAATGAAATTTTATACATAATTGTTTTATTAAGTGATTTGTGCACTTAGGGATATCTTTTGTATATTTCGGTATATTTTTAAGAAAATGCATGTTATATTATTGATACACACTTAAATTGTTTTTAACTATATTAATGATTTACCTTTAGTTTATTTCATATTTTATTTGACATATATATACCCAAAATATACTGGGTATATTTTAGGTATATTTTTGGTATATATATGGTTGATTTTATTATTATGAATATTGTTCCACATTAATTATTTTTAGAATGAATGATTTATTCTAAGTGAAGGATATCAATATAACGTGCTTCCTAGTGGGTAGCACTAGGGTCGTGTACGTACCGGTACGATAGATAAGGGTTGAGTGAGAATTAATTATGGTGATTATAATTGATTTGATTGATTTGACTAAGATTAATAATAGATAGTGTGATTGCGGGGCCAATCACACTGATAGTCAGACTGCTGGAGCTCGATTAACTTAGTGTCTTGGGGCCAGTCTACTGTCCATGGTGGAATGAATGATCTATTGGGTTGATTGAGATATGAGGTGATAGATAGTGTGATTGCTGGAGCTCAGTTGACTAAATGTCTCGGGGCCAATCACACTGACAGCCAGACTATTGGAGCTCGGTCGACTTAGTGTCTTGGGGCCAGTCTGCTGTCCAGATTGGAATAAGTGTTCTGTTTGGAATCAAGTAAGCCTGTATGGCTAGAGTGATGATGGGGTTGTTTGAGGTTGCTATTATTAGGGTTCTATGGAACCTTTATAAATTTAATCAAACGTTTTCTACATGTAGTACATTTATAAAAGCAGAGTTTGGCATTTGTGTGAATTGTGTATATATATATATATATATATATATATATAATAATGCCTGATTGTTATGGTTTAGATTGAATGTATATATAGTATAATAATTCACTCAGTGAGGTCTGACCCCCCCTCAATTATTTTTTTCAGGAGATCCTATATCGTCAGACCTTAGTCGTAGAGTTCCTCGCTGGTGTTCTTCAGTCCCGGCTATTTTATGTAGTGTATATTCTGAACTCTAATTTGTATTCTAGAAACTGCAGTAGTAGTGTTATTGTATCGAAAAAGTATTATATTGTTTTGATAGTATATACTCTGAAAATTTGTATTTGAACACTATACGATTATATATTTATGTATGAAAGGATTTGGAGTATTTATTTTATATATTGACTTGAAAAATTTTAATTCTGTCATATTTTTATTTATTTATCACATGATTTTATTTTCTAAGGCTTGCTACGGGTTTCGAGTTCGATAGAATTCCAGTTCCCTAGTGCCGGTCATGACTCCTAGTTTGGGTCATGACAAAGTTGGTATCAGAGCCTAGGTTTAGAGATGTGGACCTAGGTTGTCAAGTCATGTTTTCTTTGGAACTACTGTAGTTAAATTAGGTTTGGTTATGTCTTTAAAAAGTCTTCCTTGCATTAGGAATTTCGCGTAACAGTTAGGGTGTCTGTTGATGTTTGTGATTGTTTGAATTATTTATTTATTTTTGCTCCTTACTGGTTGCCTCGAGCATGAGTTGCTCCATCGATTAATGATAGTTAATCTTCTGAGCATAAGGTTCTACTCCCCTATGTAGCCTGTTAGGCGTAGGGGTAGAGGTGGACTTAGAAGGTCGGATGATCGCTGTTGACAATGGAAACACTAGAATAAAGAGCTGGTGGCTAGCATTGTGATGATATTGCTTTTGCAATAGGAGATTCGTAGGGTGCAATGTTGATACCTTTGATCATACAACAGATGTAATTCTTTTTCAGCCAAGAACTCGAGATATGTCAATTCTGCGTATATTCCATATTCTAAATCCTGTTGATTTCCATATCTTTTCAGTATGGTGAATGTGAATTGTTTCTTCTGCAGAGACAATATAGATAATTAGTCTTTTCAATTTCAAGTTGTGGTTATAGTTTCAGCCCTACTACACCTATCTAGTATAGGGGTAGGTTAGAGGCAATTGTAACTCAAGGGTTAAGGTAGTCATTGTAAGTAGTACAAGCATTTCCTTTTGAACTTGAACATGCAGCCATTGTGGCTAGGATAACCAAGATTAATAAGAGCTTGATAACATTTAGCCAAGTTTGACAGTTATTTGAATATGCTTTGACGAAGGAATTGGAAAAATGTCTAATGAAGATGAAACACTCTTGTACTCTTTATGGCAAGCTATCAGTTTTCACTACAACGTATAATTTGAGTTAAAGAGGGATTTCTAAGATACTTCCATCCACCTTCAAGGAGAGATAATTAACTATGGCTATTACTGCTCAGAGTAAGAGAAGACTGGTAGAATTATGTGTTACAGGATTAAGTTTAATATATTGGCATCTAAACCAAGAATTGAGATTCAGAGAGTTATTGTGAATTTAGTCTTTTGGGTGTAATTGATCTTGATGAGATGTGGAAGGGTTATCAGGAATATCTAGCTCTAGTTGAGTATACTTAAGTGGAGAAGTTATCTCTCCCAGATGTTTTAATTACCTGTGAGTTACCAGGTTTACCACCTTACAGAGATTGAATTCTTTATCGATGTGGTTCTTGATATAACTCCTATTTTAATGTAGCCATGCAGAATGACTCTTGCAGAGTTTTAGGAGCAATTGCAAGATCTGTATGGCCAAGGTTTTGTTAGACCTTGTGTTTCTCCTCAGGGTGCACTAGTCCTGTTATGAAGAAGAAGGATGGTACCCTGAGACTGTGCATTGACTACAGAGAGTTGAATAAGATGATAGTGAAGAACAAGTATCCTCTTCTGAGGATAGATGACTTGTTTGATCAACTACAGGGTGCACAGTTCTTTTCTAACATTGATTTAAAGTCGGGTTATTATTAGTTGTGGATCAATTTATAGTAGTCTTCATTAATGATATACTAGCATATTCGAAGTGAATGAAAGGGCACGTATATCACTTGAGGATCATACTACAGACACTAAGAGAATGTCGGCTTTATGCTGAATTCAGGAAGTGTGATCATTGGGTGGAGAGTATTATTTTTCTTGGAAGTGTGGCATTTAAGGATAGTATTCAAGTTGATCCATAAAAGATCGAAGTAGTATCCGAGCGGCCCAGGATGACTAAATCTATTGAGATCTATAATTTTCTGGGTTTAATTGGGTATTATAGGAAATCTGAATAGAATTCTCTAGAATTGCAGCTCCTATGACCCATATAACTCAGAAGAATGTGAAGTTTATGTGAAAAGATGTTTGTTAGAATAGTTTCCAAGTGCTAAAGAAGACCGTTGATCTGAGGGTTATTTGAACTTTAGAAGATAAGACCTGATATCATTATAGCATTTCATCATATCATCATAGCATCTCATTACAGCATTTCATCATGACATTTCATTCCAGCATTTCATTATAACATTTCATTATACCATTTCATCATGACATTCATCATAGCATGTCATCATGGCATTTCACCATAGAATGATCTACTAATAGGAGTTGCATAAGTTAATGATACAGGGTTGATGTTATAATATGAGAAAGGGATTCTATATAAGTTATGAAAATGAACTTGTAGTGTATATCCAGATGTTACCAAGAAGTATCACGGTATTCAGGATCAGTACTGGTGGGTTGGATTATAGAAGGATGTGACTGATTGTATTTCCATGTGTTTAATTTGCCAGCCGGTGAAAGCTGAACATCAAAAGTCTTTTAGGAAGTTTTGATCTCTTTTGAACTTTGGGTGGAAATGAGAGAGAATTGTTATGATTTTTGTGGTTGGTTACTTCATTCGAAGGGTGAATATAATTCCATCTAAGTGACTGTAGACAAATTAACCAAGTCAGTTAATTTTTGGCTAGTGGAAGCCACTTATTTAGTAGTTAAGCAGGTTAAACTACATATGAAGCATATTATGTGTCTGCGTGGACTACCTGTGTCCATTGTATATGGTAAAGCTACAGTGCTTGCCTCTCAATTTTGGCAAAATTAGCAAAAAGTAATAGGCACCTGGTTAGATTTCCATACTGCTTTTCATCCTCAGACAGATGTCCGTCTAAAAGGATGATCCAGACACTTAATGATATGTTGAAGATGTGTGTTTTGGATCTGGGAGGTAGCTAGATTGATTATATGCTACTTGTAGAATTTGCTTATAATAATAACTAACATAGCAGTATTAGAATGACACCACATGAGGCTTTTATGGAAGGAAGTCTTAACTAGATATGAGATGGTTCAGAATGCAGCAGAGAAAGTTGTTATGACCAAAAGAGCTATACAAATCCTAGACACAGAGATATGGAGTTTTCAGATTGAAGACTGTAATTCTGAAGATGTCTCCGAAAAGTGGTGTAATGAGATGTGGTAAGATTGCAAATTGGTTAGCTTTGCCTCTAAATCTATTTCATGTGCATCCAGTGTTCCATGTCTCAATTTTGAGAGAGTGTATTTTGGACACTTCGCACATGTTGCAGTCGGACAATGTAGAACTGAATGAAGATCTGAAGTTCAAGAAGGAATCAGTTGCGATTGTAAATTATCCAGCTCGATAGTTATGTTTGAATCAGATTCAGATGATCAAAATGTTGTGGCAAAGCAACAACGTAAAAATGATTACGTGGGAGACTGAAGTTGAGATACGAGCTTCTTACTTGTATCTCTTACCTTCTTAACTTGTATTTATTCTTTTTCTGGAATTCGGGGACGAATTCTTGTAAGGGGGGAAGACTGTAATATCCCGAGTTTTTAAATAATTTTAAACTGCATCGAAATATGCAATGTTAATAATTTTAATATATATTTATGATTATTTAATTAGTTTGTTATTTATTAAAGATATTTTTAATTATTTTTAAGTCTTTTACGTAAAATTTTCCCGAGAGTTTTATTTTCGGGGAAATTAAAACATAAATAAATATATATTAATTATTTTAGATGGTTTTGCGAATTTGCATGAGTCCATGCATGCTTTTTTAAGTGTCGAATAAAATATATACGTATACATGCATATATGCACATTTAAATTAAAATTAGGGTTTATTTTAATTAAATTGTATTATATTATATAGTTTTAATAATAATTAAATGTGTATATATATGTTTATGTATATATATATATATATTATTATTTAAGTGTGTGGTGTATATTAAATTGGGTACAATATTTATATATTAAACTAATATAAAATATAGATATATATACATAAATATACATATTATATTTATCAAATCAAAAAGTTAGCCATATTTACGATTGTGCCATCAACATCACCATCTTCATTCCCGATCACCCCCTTCCCCGTTTCAGTGTCTGTCACTCTGTTTTTTTACTGGCGGAGTGCCTCTCAGCCAACCACCACCATCCCTAGCTCCCTCTGCCGCCCTTTCCTTCCATTTCCGATGAGTTTTGGCCAGTTTTTCTCAAAGAAACTGAAAGTTGCCATTAACTCCGATCATAACCATTTCGGCCACCGTTTAAAGTGTCACCAGTCTCTATCTTCTCCTTGAGTTTCGTTGAGTGCATTTCCAAGCTTTTTTTCACTTGATTTGGTCTAGATTTCCCTAGGTTATGAATTTTCAATTTCGGTCAACTTGAGTTCTTGATTTTTTTTAGCTTTAATTTTGATGATTCAAGTTAACTTCCTTTATAAAGATTAATCCTAGTAGCTCAATCTACATGCTATAATTTTTGTGGAATTTTTGGGAATTATTTTTATTTTCGTGAATTTTTTATTATTTTATTAATATTTTCTAATTTTTGAAAATTAATTAAATAAATTATGAAATTGTGATTTATGGTGTTTATAGGTGTTAAAATGAATTTTAGAAATTTTTTTGTAATTTTTTTGTTTTTTATATAATTATTTTGAATTTATTTAGTTTATGTAATTTGTGAAAAATTAGGTTAATTATGTGTTTTATTAAAATTAATTGGTTAATTGAGTATATTTATTGATATTATTGAATCATATGATGAGAAATTTATTTTTGAGTAATTATACTATTTTTTTGGTGAATTTTTGATTAATTTTAGGGAATTTATATAACTAGGGGTAGTTTAGTAATTTGACACTAAATTGGCTAAAAATATAATTAAATTGGTTTTAATAGTTATTTGAGGTATAAAAATGATTTCTACAAATTTTTTAGTATTTTTTTTAACTAATTAAAACTATTTTTTGTAAATTATTTTCAAATTATATATAATATACTATTTTTTGAAATAAATGAGTTTTTATTGTTTTTTTAATATGTTTTAGGGCTAATTATGTAATTTGGAGTTACAAAATGTATTTTAGCTAATATTTATGAATTTATCGAGAATTGTTATTTTTTTTATAATATTTTATTAAAATTAGGGTTTTTATGTAATTATCAGTGAAATAATTATTTTCAGTATTTAAAATATCTGATTTGCTATATTTTAATTATTCAAGGGTATTTTTGGTATTTCTTGTGTTATGTGTATATCTCATGAATTGTGAGCCTCGGTCGATAGAATTGTAGTTTGGGAGTCTAACTGAGGGGTTGTGTGACTGTGTATTCTTGAAGTGTGTTTTTTGTGCAGGATCGGCCCCACTTTTATAGGGAGATGTCCATTTTACAAAGGAGACTCTGTCGAAATTTTGATAGATTTCTCATAAAATATGACAATCGGTCCAAGTCTAATTCTAAAATCTTGATTGAATCTGTCTATAGTAATCCTAGAAGTATAGAGTTAGAAGTTTATTCTGACGGTTATGTTTATTTTATTTTATTTTTTTTCTTTTTCTAGCTGCGCTGAGACTGAGGCCTAACGGACCAGGCCCATCGAATCTGTCTCGAGGAGCGCACACCAATGAGTTATTTACTGTATATATCCGTATTGCATATAGGATGCATCACTTAGGGTTTTTCATTTTCATTATATGCTTTTAAAGTGATTTACATGATAATATTTTTGGCATATCTAGGGTTGTATTTTTGTATAAATGCATATTAAATAATTATGCATGTTAGTTTGGTATATGCACATTAAACAATTAGGTTTATGTTTAACACATTTTAGTAAAATATACATGTTTTAAATGTATATTTAGTCATAATTAATTTATTAAATGATTAGTATACCTTAGGTACAGTTTCAGTATATTTTAGGTTTATTCTTAAATAATTGCATGCTATATTATGAACCCACACTTAAATTGTTTTTAAGTTTATTTTTGGTATATTTTTGATATATTTCCAAATAAATACATGTTTATTATTAATTTAAACCTAACACATTAGTGGTATACTTAGGGTTTAATTATGCTATATGCATGCTAGAAAATTAGGTCATTTTGGTATATTATGAATATATGTTAAACCTAAACACATATTTAAATGAAATTTTATACATAATTGTTTTATTAAGTGATTTGTGCACTTAGGCATATCTTTTGTATATTTAGGTATATTTTTAAGAAAATGCATGTTATATTATTGATACACACTTAAATTGTTTTTAACTATATTAATGATTTACCTTTAGTTTATTTCATATTTTATTTGACATATATATACCCGAAATATATTGGGTATATTTTAGGTATATTTTTGGCATATATATGGTTGATTTTATTATTATGAATATTGTTCCACATTAATTATTTTTTAGAATGAATGATTTATTCTAAGTGAAAGATATCAATATAACGTGCTTCCTAGTGGGTAGCACTAGGGTCGTATACGTACCGGTGCGATAGATAAGGGTTGAGTGAGAATTAATTGTGGTGATTATAATTGATTTGATTGATTTGACTAAGATTAATAATAGATAGTGTGATTGCAGGGCCAATCACACTAATAGTCAGATTGCTAGAGCTCGATTGACTTAATGTCTCGGGGCCAGTCTACTGTCCATAGTGGAATGAATGATCTATTGGGTTGATTGAGATGTGAGGTGATAGACAGTGTGATTGCTGGAGCTCGGTTGACTAAGTGTCTCGGTGCCAATCACATTGACAACCAGACTGCTGAGCTAGGTCGACTTAGTGTCTTGGGGCCAATCTGCTGTCCAGATTGGAATAAGTGTTCTGTTTGGAATCAAGTGAGCCTGTATGGCTAGAGTGATGATGGGGTTGTTTGAGGTTGCTATTATTAGGGTTCTATGGATCCTTCATAAATTTAATTAAACGTTTTCTACATTAGTACATTTATAAAAGCAGAGTTTGACATTTGTGTGAATTGTGTGTGTGTGTGTGTGTGTGTGTGTGTGTATATATATATATATATATATATATAATAATGCCTGATTGTTATGGTTTAGATTGCATGTATATATAGTATAATAATTCACTCAGTGAGGTCTAACCCCCCCTCAATTATTTTTTTCAGGAGATCCTTTATCGTCAGACCTTAGTCGTAGAGTTCCTCGCTGGTGTTCTTTAGTCCTGGCTATTTTATGTAATATATATTCTGAACTTTGATTTGTATTCTAGAAACTGTAGTAGTAGTGTTATTGTATCAAAAAAGTATTATATTGTTTTGATATTATATACTCTGAAAATTTATATTTAGACACTATACGATTATGTATTTATGTATGAAAGGATTTGAAGTATTTTATTTCATATATTGATTCAAAAAATTTTAATTCTATCATATTTTAATTTATTTATTGCATGATTTTATTTTCTAAGGCTTGCTACGGGTTTCGGATTCGATAGAATTCCCGTTCCCTAGTACCGGTCATGACTCCTAGTTTGGGTCGTGATAATTTTATTTTGTATTCTAGACATTGCAGTAGTTTATAGTCATGTTGTGGGCTGTTTATACATTTATGAGATTTATATTTTAAAGGATTGAAATGAGAATTTGTATTAAAAGATTATATATATATGAGATGAGTTTGTGTTATTAAATTAACTGATGAGTTACATTATGATTTATGAGATTTTAATTTTCGCTACAAGATATTTTATTTATTTTATTATTATTACATGCTTTTATTTTATTTTTAAAGCTTGCTACAAGTTTTGAATTTGAAAGAATTCCCATTCCCTAGTGCCAGTCATGGCCCCTATTTTGGGTTTGTGACAAAGTTGGTATCGGAGCGGAGTTTTATGCTAGGGCCTTAGTTTTCATTGTTGTGTTTTCTTGGAAACTGCTACAGTGAATTAGGTTCGAGTATGTCTTGATACGTATTCCTTGATTTAGTTTCTGCGTTATCCTCTGTTGTCTGTTTTGTCTGAATCCTTATATTTGTCTTTTCAGAATGAGGAGGTGAGCACGTGTCGCTCCACCAGTCGTTGAGGCTGAGGTGGTGGATGTTGAGTCCTTCCAGGATGAGGTTTTACCTCCTGAGCCACCAGTTAGACACAGAGGTCGTGGCAGAGGTAGACCTCGAGGAGCGATAGGTCGTCGTAGACAGAGAGAGATACAGGATGAGGAGCCTGTAGAGCCTGAGTATAAGGATGTTCTCATACCTCCAGTTGTTCTGCCTATTCAACCTTACTATCAGCAGGGTATGTCTGACCCTAAGGTAGCTCTGTTCTATGCCAGAGTTAGCAGGATCACTTTTGATGGGACATCTGATTCATTAGATTTTCTACATGCGATCGAGACTAGGACTCGGACTGCTCATACCGAGTACCAGCGGATCATGATCGTTGAGCTTTTTGTTGAGGGACCATCCCTAGACTGGTTCATTCAGATGATCCAGCCTTACATGTTGACGATGACTTGGGCTTAGTTCAGAGAGCGATTTATGAGGAGATTTTGCCCAAAGCCGCTTCGCATGAGTTATCGTCTCCGGTTGACTAGTATTTCTCGGGGTGACTGATCTGTTGAGGAGTACACTCGAGAGTTCCTCCGACTTGGTAGATATGTAGAGGATCTTATGCGAGACCAGTACTTTACAGTCACCACTTATGTTACCGGATTGGGTTCTGCATTTGCTGGTATGCCTACAGTGGGCCTTACTCTGGAGTCAGTGTTTGAGTTGGCCAAGGAGATTGAGCTGAGGCTAGTCAAGTAAGGAGCTATGCCTGATTATTACCAGTTAGGTGTTCAATCGGGTGGATTCCAGACTAGTCCGTACTCGAGTTTTTAGATTGGATCGAGTAGTCAGCAAAGAGGTCCAGCTCAGTAGAGTTAGAGACAACAGCAGTGGGTACATCAAAGCAGTAGAGATGGTCATGGAGGTCAACGTAGACTATTCAGACTTGGGTCAGGTGCTTTTGAGTAGCAGCAGTGGTTGTAGTTCCGAATCAGCTGCCAATGTTTGCCAGACCTACAGCAGAGTCCATCAATGACCATATTACATGACACCACTGACTTGCTTCATATGCGGGCAGACGGGACATTATGCTAGATTGTGTCCTTATTCCGAGTATCAACAGCCGCAGATTCTGCGATTTCCACAGTAGTCGATTGCTAGTGTTGCACCTGTTCCATTTCAGTTGCCTCCAGCCCAGCATCAGAGTTCTACTCAGCTTGTTCCTTAGCAGGGTCGTGGTAGAGGTGCTAGAGGTGTTAGCCAGGCTTCTACTAGCTAGTAAGGAGGTCGAGGACAAGCCAGAGTTTTCCATCTCACTCAGCAGGATGCTCAGGCATCTAATGCAGTCATAGCAGGTATTGTTTTTTTCTATTACCTGGATGCATGGGTTTTGTTTGATTCGGGTGCCAAGCATTCGTTCATTTCTCCTATTTTTGCTTTCAAGTCTTGTTGGCAAGCTTCAAGGATGGCTTTTTCTTTGTCTGTTGCCACTCCTCTATGTGATTCTTTGGACACCGATATTGTTCTTACTGGTTGTCCAGATCTTGTTGGAGGTAAAGAATTATCTATTGACTTGATTATGTTGAATGTAATGGAGTTTAATGTTATTTTGGGTATGGATTGGTTACCTCAGTACTATGCCATGGTGGATTATCGGAGTAAAGAGGTGACTTTCAGAATTCCTGGTGAAGAAGAATTTAAGTTTGTGGTTAATAGGAGTTCAGTACCTCAGAATCTTATTTCTACTATTACGGCTGGAAAGTTGCTGCGGAAAGGTTGTCAAGGATATTTGGCATTGGTTAGGGATACTTCAGTGGAGAAGTTGTCACTCATAGATGTTCCTGTTGCCTATGAGTTTCCTGATTTTTTCCTGAGGAGTTGCCAGGTTTACCACCTCATAGAGGATTGAGTTTTGTGTAGATGTGGTTCCAAGTACTACTCCTATATCTATGCCACCCTACAGAATGGCTCCTACAGAGTTGAAAGAGTTAAAGGAGCAGTTGCAAGAGTTGTTGGATAAGGGTTTCATTAGACCCAGTGTTTCTCCTTGGGGTGCACTAATCCTATTTGTGAAGAAGAAGGATGGTACCCTGAGACTGTGCATTGACTATAGAGAGCTTAATAAGGTGACAATGAAGAACAAGTATCCTCTCCCGAGGATCGATGACTTGTTTCATCAGCTATAGGGTGCACAGTTCTTTTCTAAGATGATATGAGGTTGGGTATCATCAGCTACAGATCAGTGAAGCCGATGTTCCTAAAATGGCATTCCGCACTTGATATGGTCATTATGAGTTTTTGGTGATGTCTTTTGGCTTGACTAATGCACCAGTAGCTTTTATGGATATGATGAACAGGGTATTCAGACCATATGTGGATCAGTTTATGGTAGTCTTCATCGATGGTATACTGGTGTATTCGAGAAGTATGGAGAAGCATGTATATCACTTAAGGATTGTACTATAGACACTAAGAGAACATCAGCTTTATGCTAAATTCTCAAAGTGTGATTTCTGGATGGAGAGTTTTTCTTTTCTTGGACATATGGTGTTTAAAGAAGGTATCTAGGTGGATCCACAGAGGATTAAAGCAGTGTCTGAGTGGCTTAGACCGACTTCTGTTACAGAGATTCACAGTTTTCTAGGTTTAGTCGGGTACTATAGGAGGTTTGTACAGGATTTTTCCAGAATTATAGCTCCTATGACTCGCTTGACTCAGAAGAATGTTAGATTTGACTGGTCAGAGGCGTGTGAGAACAGTTTTCAATTATTGAAGGAGAAGTTGACCGTAGCCCAGTGTTAGCTTTGCTTAATGGTGTGGACAAGTTCACAGTTTATTGTGATGCCTCTAGTATTGGCCTTGGTTGTGTGTTGATGTAGAATGGTAGGGTGATAGCCTATGCTTTGAGGAAGTTGAAGAAGCATGAGCAAAACTATCCTACACATGACCTTGAGATGGCTGCAGTGATATTTGCTCTCAAGATCTAGAGACTTATCTATACGGGGTGACTTGTGAGATTTTTACTGATCATAAGAGCCTTAAGTACATTTTCTAACAGAGAGATCTGAATCTGAGGTAGAAGAGATGGATGGAATTATTGAAAGATTATGACTGTGATATTTAATATCATCCAGGCAAGGCTAATGTGGTAGCAGATGCCTTGAGTAGGAAGTCCTCATGCAGTCTTGCTCATATCAGTATGGAGAGGAGACCATTGATCCAGGAGTTACATCTGTTGGTGGATTAAGGTCTGATGATGAAGATTAGTAGGTGAGGGGGGTTGCTAGCTCAATTTAAGGTGCGATCTGTACTGAGAGATAGGATTAAGGTAGCTCAGAGCCGAGATCCTATTCTAGAAGAGCTTACAGAGAATGTTCAAGCAAGGAAGTTCACTGATTTCACACTTGATGATGACGGTGTTTTGTGGATCAGTGGTAGATGGTATGTTCCTAATGTGGATAATTTGAGAGAAGATATCCTAGAGGAAGCATATTCTACAACCTATAGCGTACACCTGGGTGTCACTAAGATGTACCACAGTATCAAAGATTTATACTGGTGGAACGGATTGAAAAAGGATGTCGCTGATTATGTTGCTAAGTGCTTGACGTGTCAACAAGTGAAAGCTGATCATCATAAGCCTTCTGGGAAGCTTCAGCCTCTTCCTATTCCTAAGTGGAAGTGGGAAAGGATAGCTATGGATTTTGTGGTTGGTTTACCTAGTTTTAAGGATGGATACGATTCCATCTAGTTGATTGTAGATAAGTTGATTAAGTCTGCACATTTCTTGCCTATGAAAGCCACCTATTCTGTAGCTAGATTGGTGAAGTTGTATGTGAAGCATATTATTTGCCTTCATGGAGTACTTGTGTCCATTATGTCAGATAAAGGTTCAGTATTTACCTCTCATTTTTTGCAGAAGTTACAGGAAGCGATGGGCACTAGGTTGGACTTTAGTACTGCTTTTCATCCTTAGACAGATGGTTAGTCTAAAAGGATAATCCAGACACTTGAAGATACATTGAGAATGTGTGTTTTGGATTTGGGAGGTAGCTGGGATGATCATTTGCCACTCGTTGAGTTTGTATATAATAACAGCTACCATAGCAGTATTGGCATGGCACCATATGAGGCGTTGTATGGAAGGAAGTGTAGATCCCCTCTGAGTTGGGATGAGATTGGTGAGAGAGCTTTGACTGGACCTGAGATGGTTCGGGATGCTGTAGAGAAAGCCGCTGTGATCAAGCACAGATTAGAGATTGCAGTTAGCAGGCAGAAGAGCTATGAAGATCCTAGGAGCAGAAATGTAGAGTTCCAGGTAGGAGACTTTATTTTTTAAAAGGTGTCTCCGATGAAAGGTGTTATGAGATTTGGCAGGAAGGGTAAGCTAGCACCGAGATATATAGGACCGTTCGAGATTTTGGAGAGAGTTGGCACTGTTGCATATCGGTTGGCTTTGCCTCCGAGTATGTCTCAAATGCATCCAATATTTCATATCTCGATGCTGAGGAAGTATGTCTCAGACCCTTCACACGTGTTGCAACTTGACAGCATGGAAGTGAATGAAGACCTAACGCTCGTAGAAGAACTTGTGGCGATCATTGACTATCAAGTTCGATAGTTGCAATTGAAACAAATTCTGATGGTCAAGGTTTTATGGCGTAGCAATAGGGTAGAGGAGCATACATGGGAGACTGAAGCTGAGATGCGAGCTTCTTACCCGTATCTCTTCCCTTCTTGATTGTATTATTCTTTTTTTGGAATTCGGGGATGAATTCTTATAAGGGGGGAAGACTATAACATCCCGAGTTTTTAGATAATTTTAAACTGCATCGGGATATGCAGTGTCAATAATTTTAATATATATTTCTAGTTATTTAATCAGTTTGTTATTTAAAGTCATTTTTAATTATTTTAAGTCTTTTACGTAAACCTAAATAAATTATTATTAATTATTTTAGACAGTTTTATGAATTTTCATGAGTCCATCACGATTTTGAGTGTCGTATTAAAATATATACATATACATGCATATATGCACATTTAAATAATTAGGGTTTATTTTTAATTAAATTTATATTATATAGTTTTAATAATTAATATGTGTATTATATATGTATATGTATATAGATATTATTATTTGGGTGTGTGGTGTATATTAATTTGAATATAATATTCATATATTATAATAATAAAAATTAAAGTTATATATATACACCAATTAAATATTAATTGGTGTATATATATAACTTTTTTGTTTTTGTATATATATATATATATATATATATATATATATATATATATATATATATATATATATATATATACAAATTAATATTTAATTTGTGCCACCCGATCTTCATTAAGCTTCCTGACGCCCTTCCATCACTTCCGGTGACTATCACGTCTGTTTCTTGCTGTCGGTGTGCCTCTCAGCTATCCTCCTCCATCCTTAGCTCCCTCTGTCGCCTTGTCCTTCCTTTTCCGGCATCATTTGGTCGATTTTCTTCTAAAAATCGAAAATCACTTCCAACTCCGATCACCTCATTTTCGGCCACCGTTTGGACTGCCACTGCTCTCTATCTCTTCCTTGAGCTCTGGAGAGTACATTTCTAAGCTTGGTTTCACTTGATTTGATTTAGATTTTCCTAGGTTTCCATTTTTAAAACTCAGCCTATGTGTGTTCTTGATTTTTTTGAGGTTTAATTTTAATGATTCAAGCTAACTTCCTTCAAAAAGATTGATCCTAGTAGCTCAATCTACATGCTGTAATTTTTGTGGAATTTTTGGGAATTATTTTTATTTTTGTGAATTTTTTATTATTTTATTAATATTTTATAATTTTCATAAATTAATTAATTAATTTATGAAATTGTGATTTATGGTGTTTATAGGTGTTAAAATGCATTTTAGAAATTTATTTGTAATTTTTATGATTTTTATATATTTATTGTGAATTTATTTAGTTTATGTGATTTTTAGAAAATTAGGTTAATTAAGTATTTTGTTAAAATTAATTGGTTAATTGAGTATAATTATTGATTTTATTGAATTATATGTTGAGATTTTTGAGTAATTATATTATTTTTAGTGAATTTTTGTATAATTATAGTGAATTGTGAGAAATTACATATATAGTTAGGGGTATTTTGGTAATTTGATACTAAATTGGTTAAAAATTAAATTTAATTGATTTTAATAATTATTTGAGGTATAAAAATGATTTTTACAAATTATTTAGTATTTTTAACTAATTAAAACTATTTTTCATAAATTATTTTCAAATTTTATATAATATACTATTTTCGTAAATAAATGAGTTTTTAACGATTTTTAATATGTTTTTGGGCTAAATATGCAATTTGGACTTATAAAATGAATTTTGGCTAATATTTATGAATTTATTGAGAATTATCGATTTTTAATATTATTTTATTAAAATTAGGGTTTTTATGTATTTATCGGTTAAATAATTATTTTCAGTGTTTTAAATATCTAATTTGCTATATTTTGGTATATTAAGGGTATGTTTGATAATTTTGGCATTTTAAATGAGTTCTATGTTATCTCGTGAATAATGAACCTTAGTCGGTAGAATTGTAGTTTGAGAGTTCGATTGAGGGGTTGTGAGACTGTGTTTATTTGAAGTGTGTTTCTTTGCAGGATCGGCTCTACTCTTTGAGTATAGAGATGTCCATTTTATAAGGAAGGTTCTGCCGAATTTTTAGTAGAATTCTCATAAAATGTGAAATTCGATCGAATTCCTATTCTGATTCTGTGTCCGGTATTCTTAGATCGAGTCTCTAGAATTTTGATAAATTTATTTTAATTCCGTTTTGTCATTTGTTTGTTTAGTTGCGTTGAGACCAAGGCCTAGTGGACTAGGCCCGTTGGACCCATCTCGAGAAACGCAATAATTGTGAGTTATTTTATATATACGTGTTTTAGGATGCATGTTCTAATTTTATAAAATATGCATAAATGGTTTAATAAATGCTTAAGTATATTTTAGGTATATTTTAGTATATTTTTGATATATTTTAAATTAAATGCATGTTTTATTATTGAATGATACTTAAAATGTTTTTAAGTAAATTTATAGTTTATTTTATAATTAAATTGAATTTATTCAATATATATATACTCGAAATATACTTGGTTTATTTTTGGTATATTTCTAGTATATATATGGTTTATATTGTTATTTTATTTAAAGTCATGCATCATTTATTCATGAATGTATGGATTTATTTTAAATGAAAAATATCAATAGAATGTGCTACCTAATGGGCAGCACTAGGACCGAGTACGTACCGGTACGATGATAGAATTTAGGTTATATTACTAACCTATTTGTGGATATTGATTGGATTGATTTATATGATATGAGATGTGATTTGAGAGTGTAATTGCTGGAGCTCGGTTGACCAGTTGTCTCGGGGCCAATCACATTGACAGTCAGCCTGCTGGAGCTCGGTTGACGTATTGTCTGGGGGCCAGTCTACTGTCTAAATGGAACAAGTGAATTTATTTAGAATAAGTGAGCCTGTATGGCTAGAGTGTTGCTTAACACTATTTGAGATTGCGATCATTTAGGGTTCTATTTGATCCTTCATAAATGGATAATATTTTCAGTATTTATATAAAATGATTTTGCTACATCCATGTGTATTTGCCTCTATATATATTTATTATATATACTATTGAATGTGTGCCTTTGTCATTTAGTTATGCATGTATATATATATTATAACAATTCACTCAGTGAGGTCTAACTCCCCTCCATTAACTATTTTTCAGGAGAGTCTTCATTTTCAGACCTCAGTAGCAGACCCATACGCCGGATTTCTTCTGCCCTGGCTTTATTATGTAAACTGCTCACTTGATTTTATTTTTTATTCTAGACATTGCAGTAGTTATAGTCAAGTTGTGGGATGTTTATACATCTATGAGATTTATATTTTAAAGGATTAAAATGAGAATTTGTATTAAAAGATTATATATATATGAAATGAGTTTGTGTTATTAAATCAACTGATGAGTTGCATTATTATTTATAAGATTTTAATTTCTGCTGCAAGATATTTTATTTATTTTATTATTATTGCATGATTTTATTTTATTTTTAAGGCTTGCTACAGGTTTCGGATTCGAAAAAATTCCCGTTCCCTAGCACCGGTCATGGCCCTTATTTTGGGTTGTGACAAAGTTGGTATCAGAGCGAAGTTTTGTGTTAGGGCCTTAGTTGTGTGAGTTGTGGCCTTAGTTTTCAGTGTTGTGTTTTCTTGGAAACTACTACAGTGAACTACTTCAGTCGTGTCCTAGATCGAGTTGTTCTTTAAAAATTCTAGATGTATAAAAATTAGGAATTTAATTCTAATATCATTATTATTATTATTATTTTTATATAGTTGTGTCGAGACCGATACCTATAGGATCAGGCTAGTCAAGTCATTTTAGAGGAGCGCACATTGATGAGTTATTATTATATGTATGTATTGTATCTAGAAAAATTATTGGCATCCATATTTTAAATAAATATGAATTTTATATCATGTCGCATTAAATATTAATTGTTATTGTTAATATATATATATATATATATATATATATATGTTTGTTTGCATATATATAAAGTTGGATATTTATTTGTATAATTTGGATGTTATTCATTTTAATATATGATTGTCATGACCTAAATCGGGGGGCGTCATGATCGGTGCTAGGGAACGAGAATTCTCACGAATCCGGAACCCGTAGCAAGCCTTAAAATTAAAACACAAGCAAACATATTACAAAAATACATCAGAATTAAAATGTTAATTAATATAGAATTGAATCCTTATATCAAAACATAATAAAACATGTTCATATAGTATTCAAGTTTAGGAACACTGTCTAGTACAATACAGTTACTAAATAAGAAACACTATTACTACAGCGTTTACTAAAATATAAGAGAAATGATGGTTCAATATTTACATAATACAGCCAGAGAGGAAAGAGTTTGGCGAAAAGTTCTACTAGGGAGGTTTGAAGTAAAAAATCCTGAAAAAAATATTGAGGGGGGGGGGGGTTCAAAACTCACAATTATTATTATATATATACATGCAACCTAATTACATAAACACACAAGCATCAATATAATAATATATATATTTATTTATATATACATGCATTTTATACAAATGCTAAAAATTCACTTTTATAATTATTATAATAAATGCAAAGGAATTTTGAGTGGAGAATCGAAATAAAATCCCTAAATTTCTGCAACCTCAACACTGAATATCATTAGTCATCAGGCTTTCCATAACTCCAGAAACATTCTTTTATCCAACTTTTGGCAGTGAACTAGCCTTGAGTACACAAAGGGTCAACCAAGGATCCGCAGTTCCATTACCGATGCTAACTGGCCTTGAGTACCTTACAAGTCAATTGAGGATCTGTAGTCACACCCCTTATCATCTATAATTCACAACAATCATAATTTCCAAATCAACATTTAAAGCCTAATTCTAGTGTACTACTATTGTCATGACCTAAACCAGGAGTCATGATCGGCATTAGGGAACGAGAATTCTTTTGAATCCGGAACTCGTAGCAAGCGTTAAAAAATAAAAAATATGCAATAAATAAATAAATAAATAATATGACTGAATTAAAATTTTTCAAATTATATATATAAATATAAATACTCTATATCCTTTCATAAATAAAAATATTCAAATACAACTCTTTGGTACAAATAACTCAACTACTACAACAATACTACTATTGCAGTTTCTAGATTACAAATCAGAATCTAAATATACATTTACATGATCTAGCTGGGTGGAAGAACATCGGTGAAGAGCAATACTACTAAGGTTTGATAATATAAGATCTCTTGAAAAAAAATAATTGAGGGGGGTCATACCTCACTAAGTGAATTATTATAATATATATACATGCAATCTAAACCATAAACAATTAGGCATCCATATATATATATATATATATACGTATACACACATTTCACACAAATGCCAAACTCTGCTTATATATATATATATATATATATAATAAATGCAGAAAAATGTTTATTTTGATATATAAAGGATCAAATAGAACCCTATTTAATCACAACCTCAATCAATAATACCGCTCTAGCTATACAGGCTCACTTAATTCTAAGGTAATTCACTTATTCCATTTTAGACAGTAGACTGGCCCCAAGACATTAAGTTAACCGAGCTCTAGCAGTTTGCCTGTTAGTGTGATTGGCCCCGAGACATTAGGTCAACCAAGCTCCCGTAATCACACTACTCAATCACATCAAATCTCAATCGATCAATCAAATGTCACCTCAAATAAGTTAGTAATTCAACCCTACAATCTATCGTACTGATACGTACTCGGTCCTAGTGCTGCCCACTAGGTATCACATTCTATTGATATCCTTCAATTAAAATTAAACATACATGCAGGAAAATAAATGATGCATAATAACATTCGTAATAACAAAATAAACCATATATATATTAGAAATATACCAAAAATATACTAAGTATATTTTAAGTATATATATGTTAAATAAATTTTGAAATCAACCATAAAAATATGCCAAATAAAAACCAATAATATACTAAAAACATTCTAAGTATATATAAAAAATATAACATGTATTTATTTTGAAATATATCAAAAATATACTAAAAATATTCCTAATTATATAACATGCATATATCAAAATAAACCCTAAATATACCAAAGATATACTAAATGTATATTGAAAATATGCAAACATATATATCGAAATATACTAAAAATAAACCAAAAATATACCAAATCATGTTATAAATTAAATCATTTTTAAAACATATAATGAAAATGAAAAGTCCTAAGTCATGCATCCTAAATGCAATGCATATATATATATATATATATATATATATATATATATATATATATAGTATAATAACTCACTGATTCACGCTTTATGAGACAGATGGTCAGTCTGAGAAGATGATCCAAGCACTTTCCGGCCACAGTTTCGAGCCCCACCAGTCTCTATCTCTTCCTTGAGCACCGATGAGTGCATTTCCAAGCTTTGTTTCACTTGAAATGGTATAGATTTTCCTGGGTTTTGAATTTTCAATTTCGGCCATTTACGGTTTTTGAATTTTTTGAGCATTGATTTGGTTGATTCATGCAAACTTCCTTCACAAATATTGATCATAGTAGCTTAATCTAGCTCTGTGAAATTTTATAGAATTTTTAGGAATTATTTTGATTTTTGTGAAATTTTGATTATTTTATTAATATTTTCTAATTTTTGAAAATTAATTAATTAAATTATGAAATTGTGATTTATGGTGTTTATAGGTGCTAAAATGAATTTTAGAAATTTATCTGTAATTTTTGTGATTTTTATATAATTATTATGAATTTATTTAGTTTATGTAATTTTTAGAAAATTAGGTTAATTATGTGTTTTATTGAAATCAATTGGTTAATTGAGTATAAATATTGATATTATTGAATTATATGTTGAGAAATTTAATTTTGAGTGATTATACTATTTTTGGTGAATTTTTGATTAATTTTAGGGAATTTATATAACTAGGGGTATTTTGGTAATTTGGCATTAAATTGGCTAAAAATATAATTAAATTGGTTTTAATAGTTATTTGAGGTATAAAAATGATTTCTACAAATTATTTAGTATTTTTAACTAATTAAAACTATTTTTCGTAAATTATTTTCAAATTATATATAATATACGATTTTTCTAAATAAATGAGTTTTTATCGATTTTTGATATGTTTTAGGGTTAATTATGTAATTTGGATTTATAAAATGTATTTTGAATATTAAAGGGCATTTTTGGTATTTTGGGTATTTTTATGCATTCTGTATTATTTCGTGAATTATGAACCTCAATCGGTAGAATTGTAGTTTGGGAGTCCGACCGAGGGGTTGTGAGCCTGTTTCTATTCGAAGTGTGTTTTTTTGCAGGACCAGCTCTACTCTTTGAGTAGAGAGATGTCCATTTTATAGGGGAGGTTCTACCGGATTTTCGGTAGAATTCTTGTAAAACGTGATGTCCGGTTAAATTCTTATTCTGATTTTGTGTCCACTATTCTTAGATTGAGTCTTTAGAATGTCGATAGATTTATTTTGATTCATGTTGTCATTTGTTTGTTTAGTTGCACCGAGACCGAGGCCTAATGGACCAGGCCCGTCAAATCCGTCTCGTGAAGCGCAATAACTGTGAGTTGTTATTCTATATATACTTATATAAGGATTGCATGTTTTAGAAATGTATGATTTATTTTGTAAATTAAGCATAAATGGTTTAATTACTGCCTAGATTTATTTTTGGTATATTATTAGTATATTATTGGTATATTTTAAATTATATGCATGTTTTATTATGAATTTATACTTAAAGTGTTTTTAAGTATATTTAGAGTTGATTTCTAGTTTATTTTGTAAATAAATTGCATTTATTTGACGTATATATACTCGAGATATACCTAGGTTATTTTTGGTATATTTCTAGTATATATATGGTTTATGTTGCTATTTTATTTAATATCATGCATCATTTAATTTATCAATGTATGTTTTATATAATAATGAAGGATATCAATAGAACATGCTACCTAGTGGGCAGCACTAGGATCGAGTACGTATCGGTACGACGATAGCATTTAGGCTATATTACTAACCTATTTGTGGATATTAATTGGATTGATTTATATAATGTGAGATGTGATTTGGGAGTGTGATTGCTGGAGCTTGGTTGACCAAGTGTCTCGAGGCCAATCACACTAACAGTTAGACTGCTGGAGCTCGGTTGACTTAGTGTCTCGAGGACAGTCTATTGTCCAAATGGAACAAGTGAATTTATTTGGAATAAGTGAGCCTGTATGGCTAGAGTGTTGTCTAACACTGTGTGAGGTTGCGATTTTCTAGGGTTCTATTTGATCCTTCATATACGGATGTATTTCTTAACATTTATATAAAATGATTTTGCTGCATCTGTATGATTTTGCCTGTATATATATTTATTATATATACTATTGAATGTGTGCATTTTTCACTTAGCTATGCATGTATATATATTATAACAATTCACTCAGTGAGGTTTGACTCCCCCGTTGACTATTTTTCAGGAGAGTCTACGTCTTCAGACCTCAGTAGCAGACCCATACGCCGGATTTCTTCTGCCATGGCTCTACTATGTAATCTGCTCACTTGATTTTATTTATATTCTAGACACTGCAGTAGTTGTAGTCGGTTGTGAGATTTATGTATCATGTTTATATGAGATATGTATTTTAAAGATATGAATTGGGTTTTGTATTAAAAGATTATTCATATATGAGGATGAGTTTGTTTGTTTAAATAAGTTGGTGGATTCTGCTTATTTTATTTATAAGATTTATTTCTGCTGCGAGTTATTTTATTTATGTTATTATTATTATTGCATGTTTTTATTTTATTTTAAGGCTTGCTACGGGTTCCGGATTCGAAAGAATTCCCGTTTCCTAGCGCCGAGGCATGGCCCCTATTTTGGGTCGTGACAATAATATTTAACTTAGTATATTTTATTTTAATGTCATTTTATCTTATTAAATCACATTATTTTATACATTATTATTTTACGTGTTTATATATATATATATATATATATATATATATATATATATATATATATATGCACATATATAATTAATTAGGGTTTAATATTTATTTAAATGTGTATATTATTAATATTAGTGTGTAATTTGTTAATATATGTGTGTGTGTATATATATATGTGTATTTAAATTTGTGGTGTGTGAATTTTGAAGAATATAATAATGTATATTATATTATATAGTTAATTTTTATTATTAAGTTTTATGAATATATATATATATATATATATATATATATATATATATATATATATATATATATATATACAAAATAACATAAAAAAACACCCTCCCTCACTCATCTTCCCCGATCACCCCCTCCCCTCTCCCTCACCGTCCATTTCTTCTCCAGTCAGTGTGCCTCCCTATCCTCCGCATTGTAATATCCCGTGTTTTTTTAAAATATTTTTACACTGTACCGGGATATGCAGTGTCAATAATTTTGTATATATATTATGATATTTTATTGAGTTGATATGTATTTAAAATCTATTTTAATTACTGTGTATTATTTTCAGTGTTTTACGTAAAATTTTCCCGGGACTTGCATTTTCGGGGAAATTTTCACGTAAACAATGTATTATTAATTATTTTAAATATATTTTCGGACTTGCATGAACTCATGCGTATTTTAAAATACTAAATAAAGCCTACGTGTGTGTATATTTATTTAATTAGGGTTTAATACATAAAACCCTAATATTGTATTATTTATTTATTATTATTTAATTATTTTATTTATTATTAAATTATTAAAATTTATTTTTTTATTATTATTATTTTATTAATATTTAATTATTTTATTTTTATTTTTCTTTCTTTTTCTTTTTCTTTTTCTTTCCTTTTTCTTTCTTTTTCGTTTTCTTCTTCTCCTTCTTCCTTCTCCCGCGCCCGACGACCACCACCCATTCCCTCCAGCTGCAACTCCGACCACCTACAGTCGGTGTGCCTCCCGGCTTGCCACCGCCGTTCCCAGCCGTCCTCCGTCGCCTCCAGCTCCTTTCCCCGGCGCCGGTAGCTCCATTCTTCCTCTTTTGGCCGAAAATCAACCCTTCGCTGTTTCTCCCTCCTCAAGCCACCGTTTTCGACACCGCCGGTCTCTTTCTTCTCCTTGAGGTCCGGTGAGTGTGATTCTAGCTTTGGTTTGAGCTAAAATGGTCTAGAATTGATTAGGTTTCGAATTTTCAATTTCGGTCACATTAGGGTTTTTGATTTTTTTAAGCTTTGAATTGGATGATTCATGGAAACTTCCTTCACAAATGTTGTTCCTAGTAGTTCAATCTACACGTATGAATTTTTGTAGAATTTTTTGAGATTTTTTGGATTTTTGGGTATTTTTGAATATTTTAATATTATTTTCTAATTTTCGGAAATTAATTATTTAAATTATGAAATTAGAGTTTATGGTTGAATTAGGTGATGAAATGAATTATAGGAATTTATTTGGAATTTTTATGAATTTCTAAGTATTTATTTTGAATTATTGAAGTTTATGTGATTTTGAGAAATTAGGGTTAAATGTGTTTTTATTTGAATTTAATTGGTTAATTGAGTTTAATTATTGATATTATTGATAAATATGTTGAGAAAATTAATTTTGGATAATTGTATAATTTTTGGTGAATTTTTGAAGTAATTTAAGTATATTTATATATATAGGGGTATTTTGGTAATTTTACCCTAAATTGTCTAAAAATGTAATTTAATTAGTTTTAATAGTTATTTAAGGTATAAAAATGATTTCTACAAATTATTTGGTACTTTTAACTAATTAAAACTATTTTTCGTGAATTATTTTCAATTATATATATAATATACGGTTTTTCTAATAAAATGAGTTTTATTCGGTTTTTACAGTGTTTCAAGGTTAATTATGTAATTTCTACATATAAAATGTATTTTTGTGATTTAAGGATATTTTTGGTATATCTGGAATTGTTCTGTGATTGTGGACCCCGATCGGTAGATTGTAGTCTGGAGTCCGACCGAGGGGTTATGGATTTTTGTTGAGCTTGTATTTCGAAGTGTGTTTCTTTGCAGGGTCGGCTCTACTCTTTTAAGTAGAGAGATGTCCGTTTTACAGGGGAGGTTCTGTCGAATTTTTGATAGAATTCTCGTAAAGCGTGATGTCCAGTCGAACCCTAAATTCTGTTTCCGTATTTAAATACTCTAGATTGAATTCTAGGATTTCTGTTAGGTTTATTCTGATGTCGATTATTTATTGCTTATTTAGTTGCGCCAAGACCGAGGGCTAGTGGACCAGGCCCGTCAGACCTGTCTCGTGGAGCGCATTAGGTGAGTTACTATACTATATATATATGCTTAGGATGCATGATTTAGAAATGCATGTTTTATGTTGATTAAATATGCATAAATAATTTGATTATTTCTTAAGTTTACATTAAGTATATTTTTGGTTTATTTTTGGTATATAATAAATTATATACATGTTTTATTAATAAAATATATTTAAAATGTTTTTAAATATATTTTTAGTTTAATTTATGATTTGATTGGATTTATTTGACATATATATACTCGAAATATACCTGGTTTACGTTTGGTATATTTTCGATATATATATGGTTTATATTGTTGTTTTATTTAAATTCATGCATCATTTATTGTGAATGAATGTTTTATATTTAATGATGAAGGATATCGATAGAACGTGCTACCTACTGGGCAGCACTAGGACCGAGTACGTACCGGTACGCCTATAGTATTTAGGCTATAATACTAACTTATTTATGGATATTGGTTGGATATGATTATTGATGTGTGAGATGTGGTTTGGAGGTGTGATTGCTGGAGCTCGGTTGACCAAGTGTCTCGGGGCCAATCACACTGGCAGTCAGACTGCTGGAGCTCGGTTGACTTAGTGTCTCGGGGCCAGTCTACTGTCCAAATGGATTAAGTGGATATATTTGGAATAAGTGAGCCTGTATGGCTAGAGTGTTGTTTAACACTATTTCTGAGGTTGCGATATTCTAGGGTTCTATGTGATCCTTCATAAACTGGGATTTTTCAATAAAATATATAAAAATGATTTTTCTGTATCTGTATGAATTTGCCTGTATATATATACATATTATATATATACTGTTGATTGTATGCATTATCACTTAGTGTGTATGTATATATATTATAGTAATTCACTCAGTGAGGTCTGACTCCCCTCCGTTGACTATTTTTCAGGAGAGTCAACTTCTTCAGACCTCAGTAGCAGGTCGATACGCCGGATTTCTTCCGCCCCGGCTTCTTTATGTAAATTGTCTACTTGAGTCTTATTTATTTTATCTAGACACTGCAGTAGTTGTGAATTAAAGTATTGGATTTCATGTATTTTATTTTAAAGAGATGTATTATGTTGAAACTGGATTTGTATTAAAAGATTATATATTTATGAGATGGGATTTTGATTAAATCCAATGATGAAAATGATATTATGATATTATGATTTTTATTTCCGCTGCATATTATATTGTTATTGTTATTATTGCATGTTTATTTTATTATTTTTTTAGGCTTGCTACGGGTTCCGGATTCGAAAGAATTCCCGTTCCCTAGCGCCGGTCATGGCCCCTATTTTGGGTCGTGACAAAGTTGGTATCAGAGCGGAGTTTTGTGTCAAGGCTTAGTTATGTGAGTTGTGGCCCTAGTTTTAAAGTTGTGTTTTCTGTTGGACTACTGCAGTGTATTAGGTTCGAGTATGTCTTGATGAGTATTCCTTGCTGTAGTTTTCAGCGTTATTCCTCCATTGTCTGTTTTGTCTGAATCTTTCCATTTGTCTTTTCAGAATGAGGAGGCGAGCGCGTGTCGCTCCACCGGTCGTTGAGGCCGAGGATGATGAGTCTTTTCAGGATGAGGTTTTACCTCATGAGCAGCCAGTTAGACGTAGAGGTCATGGCAGAGGTAGACCTCGAGGAGCGGCAGGTCGCCGTAGGCAGAGAGAGTTACAGGACGAGGAGCCTGTTGAGCCTGAGTTTGATGTTCCTGTTCCTCCAGTTGTTCAGCCTGTTCAGCCTGCCTATCAGCAGGGTATGTCTGACCCTGAGGCAGCTTTGTTCTATGCCAGAGTTGGCAGGATTGCTTTTGATGGGACTTCTGATCCTTTAGATTTTCTGCATGCGATTGAGACTAGGACTCGGACTGCTCATACCGAGTACCAGCGGATCATGATTGTTGAGTTATCTGTCGAGGGACCAGCTCTAGATTGGTTCATTCAGATGATCCAGCCCTACATGATGACGATGACGTGGGCTCAGTTTCGAGAGCGGTTCATGAGGAGATTTTGTCCAGAGCCTCTTCGTTTGAGCTATCGTCTTCGGTTGACCAGTATTTCTCGTGGAGATCGATCTGTAGAGGAGTATACCCGAGAGTTTCTTCGATTGGGTAGATATGCTGAGGATCTGATGCGAGATCAGTATTTCGCTGTTACTACGTACGTTACTAGTTTGGGTTCAGCTTTTGCTGGTATGCCTACAGCAGGCCTTACTTTGGAGTCCATGATTGAGTTAGCTAAGGAGATTGAGCTGAGACTAGTTAGGCAGGGAGCGATGCCTGATTATTACCAGTTGGGAGTTCAGTCGAGCGGATTGCAGGCTACTCCATATTCGAGTTTTTATGTTGGTTCGAGTAGTCAGCAGCGAGGTTCGACTCAGTAGAGTCAGAGACAGCAACAGCGAGTGCATCGGAGCAGTAGACATGGCCGTGGAGGTCAGCGTAGATCATTCAGGTTTGGGTCAGATGCTTCGAGCAGCAGCAGTGGTCGTAGTTCTGGATCAGCAGCCAGTGTTTGTCAGACTTGTGGTAGAGTCCATCAGGGACCGTGTTATCTGACACCACTGACATGTTTCAGATGCGGGTAGACAGGACATTTTGCCAGATCGTGTCCTTATTCCGGGTATCAGCAGCAGCAGATTCCGTGATTCCCACAGCAATCGATTGCTAGTGCAGCACCCGTGCCATTTCAGTTACCACCAGCCCAGCATCAGAGTTCCACTTAGTTTGTTCCACAGCAGAGTCATGGTAAAGGTACTAGAGGAGGTGCCAGAGGTGTTGGCCAGGCTTCTACCAGTCAGCAGGGAGGTCGAGGTCAAGCCAGAGTTTTTCATCTGACTCAGCAGGATGCTCAGGCATCTAATACAGTCATGGTAGGTATTCTTTCTGTTTGTTACCTGGATGCTTGGGTTTTGTTTGATCCGGGTGCCACGCATTCGTTTGTTTCTCCTATTTTTGCTTCTAAATCTTATTGGCAAGCTTCGAGGATGGCTTTTCCTTTGTCTGTTGCCACTCCTCTGAGCGATTCTTTGGACGCCTATATTGTTCTTTCTGGTTGTCCAGTTCTCGTGGGAGATAGAGAATTACCCGCTGATTTGATTTTGTTGGATGTGATGGAGTTCGATGTTATTTTGGGAAGGGATTGGTTATCTCAGCACTTTGTCGTGGTAGATTACAGGAATAAGGAGGTGACTTTCAGAATTCCTGGTGAAGTAGAGTTTAAGTTTGTTGGTGATAGGAGTTCAGCACCTCAGAATCTTATTTCGGCTATTACAGCTAGGAAGTTGTTGAAGAAAGGTTGTCAGGGGTTTTTGGCATTGGTCAGGGATACGTCAGTAGAGAAGTTGTCACTCACAGATGTTCCGGTTGCTTGTGAGTTTCCTGATGTTTTTCCCGAGGCGTTGCCAGGTTTACCACCTCACAGAGAGATTGAGTTCTGTATAGATGTGGTACCAGGTACTACTCCTATATCTATGCCACCCTATCGTATGGCTCCTGCAGAGTTGAGAGAGTTGAAGGAGCAGTTGTAAGAGTTGTTGGATAACGGTTTTATCAGACCTAGTGTTTCTCCTTGGGGTGCACCAGTCCTATTTGTGAAGAAGAAGGATGGTACCCTGAGACTGTGCATTGACTACAGAGAGTTGAATAAGGTGACAGTGAAGAACAAGTATCCTCTTCCAAGGATAGATGATTTGTTTGATCAGCTACAGGGTGCACAGTTCTTTTCTAAGGTTGACTTGAGGTCAGGTTATCATCAGCTACGGATCAGTGAATCTGATATTCCTAAGACAGCGTTCCGCACTAGATATGGCCACTATGAGTTTCTGGTGATGTCTTTTGGTTTGACTAATGCACCAGCAGCTTTTATGGACCTGATGAACAGAGTATTCAGACCGTATGTGGATCAGTTTGTGGTAGTCTTCATTGATGATATACTCGAGGAGTATGGAAGAGCATGTATATCATTTGAGGATTGTACTACAGACACTGAGAGATCATCAGCTTTATGCTAAATTCTCAAAGTGTGATTTCTGGATGGAGAGTGTTTCTTTTCTTGGACACGTAGTGTCTAAAGAAGGTATTCAGGTTGATCCACAGAAGATTGAGGCAGTATCTGAGTGGCCTAGACCTACTTCTGTCACTGAGATTCGGAGTTTTCTAGGTTTAGCCGGGTATTATAGGCGGTTTGTGCAGGATTTTTCCAGAATTGCAGCCCCTATGACTCGCTTGACTCAGAAGAATGTTAGATTCGAGTGGTCAGAAGCTTGTGAGAATAGTTTTCAGTTGTTGAAGGAGAAGTTGACCACCGCCCCAGTATTAGCTTTGCCTAATAGTGTGGATAAGTTCACAATTTACTGTGATGCCTCTAGAATTGGTCTTGGTTGTGTGTTGATGCAGAATGGAAGGGTGATAGCCTATGCTTCGAGGCAGTTGAAGAAGCATGAGCAGAACTATCCTACACATGATCTTGAGATGGCTGCAGTGATCTTTGCTTTGAAGATTTGGAGACATTATCTGTACGGGGTGACTTGTGAGATATTTACTGATCACAAGAGCCTTAAGTACATTTTCCAGCGGCGAGATTTGAATTTGAGGCAGAGGAGATGGTTAGAATTATTGAAGGATTATGATTGCGAGATCCTTTACCATCCGGGTAAAGCTAATGTGGTAGCAGATGCCTTGAGTAGGAAGTCCTCAGGTAGTCTTGCTCACATCAGTGTTGAGAAGAGACCATTGATCCAGGAATTGCATCTATTGGTGGATCAAGGTCTAATGATGAAGATTAGTAGATCAGGTGGACTGTTAGCTCAGTTTAAAGTACGATCTGTACTGAGGGATAGGATTAAAGCAGCTCAGAGCCGAGATCCTATTCTAGAAGAGCTTGCAGAGAATGTCAGAGCAGGGAAGTTCACTGATTTCACACTCGATGATGATGGTGTGTTGTGGATCAGTGGTAGATTATGTGTTCCTGATGTGGATGATTTGAGAGAGGAGATTTTAGAGGAAGCACATTCTACAGCTTACAGCGTTCATCCAGGTGTTACTAAGATGTACCACAGTATCAGAGATTTATACTGGTGGGATGGATTGAAGAAGGATGTCGCCGATTATGTTGCTAAGTGCTTGACGTGTCAGCAAGTGAAAGCCGAACATCAGAAGCCTTCTAGGAAGCTTCAGCCTCTTCCTATTCCCGAGTGGAAGTGGGAAAGGATAGCTATGGATTTTGTGGTCGGTTTACCTCGTTCGAAGGATGGGTACGATTCCATCTGGGTGATTGTAGACAGGTTAACGAAGTCTACACATTTCTTGCCTGTGAAAGCCACATATTCAGTCGCTAGATTGGCGAAGTTGTATGTGAAGCATATTGTGTGCCTTCATGAAGTACCTGTGTCCATTATGTCAGATAGAGGTTTGGTGTTTACTTCTCATTTTTGGCAGAAGTTGCAGGAAGCGATGGGCACTAGGTTGGATTTCAGTACTGCTTTTCATCCTCAGACAGATGGTCAGTCTGAGAGGATGATCCAGACACTGGAAGATATGTTGAGGATGTGTGTCCTGGATTTGGGAGGTAGCTGGGATGATCATTTGTCACTCGTTGAGTTTGCATATAATAACAGCTACCATAGCAGTATTGGTATGGCACCGTATGAGGCGTTGTATGGAAGGAAGTGTAGATCCCCATTGTGTTGGGATGAGATTGGTGAGAGAGCTTTGACTGGACCAGAGATGGTTCAGGATGCTGCAGAGAAAGTCGTCGTGATCAAGCGCAGATTAGAGACCGCAGTTAGCAGACAGAAGAGTTATGCGGATCCTAGGCGCAGAGATGTGGAGTTTCAGGTTGGAGATTTCATTTTTCTAAAGGTATCTCCGATGAAGGGTGTGATGAGATTTGGCAGGAAGGGTAAGTTAGCACCGAGATACATTAGACCGTTTGAGATTTTGGAGAGAGTTGGCACAGTTGCATATCGATTGGATTTTCCTCCGAGTATGTCACAGGTGCATCCAGTATTTCATATCTCGATGTTGAGGAAGTATATCTCAGACCCTTCACACGTGTTGCAGCCTGACAGTGTAGAAGTGAGTGAAGATTTGACTTTTGTGGAAGAACCTGTGGCGTAGCAACAGAGTTGAAGAGCATACGTGGGAGACTGAAGATGAGATGCGAGCTTTTTACCCGTATCTCTTTCCTTCCTGATTCTGTAATCTTATCTTTTGGAATTCGGGGACGAATTCTTATAAGGGGGGAAGACTGTAATAACCCGTGTTTTTTTAAAATATTTTTACACTGTACCGGGATATGCAGTGTCAATAATTTTGTATATATATTATGATATTTTATTGAGTTGATATGTATTTAAAATCTATTTTAATTACTGTGTATTATTTTCAGTGTTTTACGTAAAATTTTCCCGGGACTTGCATTTTCGGGGAAATTTTCACGTAAACAATGTATTATTAATTATTTTAAATATATTTTTGGACTTGCATGAACTCATGCGTATTTTAAAATACTAAATAAAGCCTACGTGTGTGTATATTTATTTAATTAGGGTTTAATACATAAAACCCTAATATTGTATTATTTATTTATTATTATTTAATTATTTTATTTATTATTAAATTATTAAAATTTATTTTTTTTATTATTATTATTTTATTAATATTTAATTATTTTCTTTTTCTTTTTCCTTTTTTTTTCCTTTTTCTTTCTTTTTCTTTTTCTTTTTCTTTCCTTTTCTTTTTCTTCTTCTCCTTCTTCCTTCTCCCACGCCCGACGACCACCACCCATTCCCTCCCGCTGCAACTCCTGCCACCTACCGTCGGTGTGCCTCCCGGCTTGCCACCGCCGTTCCCAGCCGTCCTCCGTCGCCTCTAGCTCCTTTCCCCGGCGCCGGTAGCTCCATTCTTCCTCTTTTGGCCGAAAATCAACCCTTCGCTGTTTCTCCCTCCTCAGGCCACCGTTTTCGACACCGCCAGTCTCTTTCTTCTCCTTGAGGTCCGGTGAGTGTGATTCTAGCTTTGGTTTGAGCTAAAATGGTCTAGAATTGCTTAGGTTTCGAATTTTCAATTTCGGTCACATTAGGGTTTTTGATTTTTTTGAGCTTCGAATTGGATGATTCATGGAAACTTCCTTCACAAATGTTGTTTCTAGTAGTTCAATCTACACGTATGAATTTTTGTAGAATTTTTTGAGATTGTTTGGATTTTTGGGTATTTTTGAATATTTTAATATTATTTTCTAATTTTCGGAAATTAATTATTTAAATTATGAAATTGGAGTTTATGGTTGAATTAGGTGATGAAATGAATTATAGGAATTTATTTGGAATTTTTATGAATTTCTAAGTATTTATTTTGAATTATTGAAGTTTATGTGATTTTGAGAAATTAGGGTTAAATGTGTTTTTATTTGAATTTAATTGGTTAATTGAGTTTAATTATTGATATTATTGATAAATATGTTGAGAAAATTAATTTTGTATAATTGTATAATTTTTGGTGAATTTTTGAAGTAATTTAAGTATATTTATATATATAGGGGTATTTTGGTAATTTTACCCTAAATTGTCTAAAAATGTAATTTAATTGGTTTTAATAGTTATTTAAGGTATAAAAATGATTTCTACAAATTATTTGGTACTTTTAACTAATTAAAACTATTTTTCGTGAATTATTTTCAATTATATATATAATATATGGTTTTTCTAATAAAATGAGTTTTATTCGGTTTTTACAGTGTTTCAAGGTTAATTATGTAATTTCTACGTATAAAATGTATTTTTGTGATTTAAGGATATTTTTGGTATATCTGGAATTATTCTGTGATTGTGGACCCCGGTCGGTAGATTGTAGTCTGGAGTCCGACCGAGGGGTTGTGGATTTTTGTTGAGCTTGTATTTCGAAGTGTGTTTCTTTGTAGGGTCGGCTCTACTCTTTTGAGTAGAGAGATGTCCGTTTTACAGGGGAGGTTCTGTCGAATTTTTGATAGAATTCTCGTAAAGCGTGATGTCCAGTCGAACCCTAAATTCTGTTTCCGTATTTAAATACTCTAGATTGAATTCTAGGATTTCTGTTAGGTTTATTCTGATGTCGATTATTTATTGCTTGTTTAGTTGCGCCGAGACCGAGGGCTAGTGGACCAGGCCCGTCAGACCTGTCTCGTGGAGCGCATTAGGTGAGTTACTATACTATATATATATGCTTAGGATGCATGATTTAGAAATGCATGTTTTATGTTGATTAAATATGCATAAATAATTTGATTATTTCTTAAGTTTACATTAAGTATATTTTTGGTTTATTTTTGGTATATAATAAATTATATACATGTTTTATTAATAAAATATATTTAAAATGTTTTTAAATATATTTTTAGTTTAATTTATGATTTGATTGGATTTATTTGACATATATATACTCGAAATATACCTGGTTTATGTTTGGTATATTTTCGGTATATATATGGTTTATATTGTTGTTTTATTTAAATTCATGCATCATTTATTGTGAATGAATGTTTTATATTTAATGATGAAGGATATCGATAGAACGTGCTACCTACTGGGCAGCACTAGGACCGAGTACGTACCGGTACGCCTATAGTATTTAGGCTATAATACTAACTTATTTATGGATATTGGTTGGATATGATTATTGATGTGTGAGATGTGGTTTGGAGGTGTGATTGCTGGAGCTCGGTTGACCAAGTGTCTCGGGGCCAATCACACTGGCAGTCAGACTGCTGGAGCTCGGTTGACTTAGTGTCTCGGGGCCAGTCTACTGTCCAAATGGATTAAGTGGATATATTTGGAATAAGTGAGCCTGTATGGCTAGAGTGTTGTTTAACACTATTTCTGAGGTTGCGATATTCTAGGGTTCTATGTGATCCTTCATAAACTGGGATTTTTCAGTAAAATATATGAAAATGATTTTTCTGCATCTGTATGAATTTGCCTGTATATATATACATATTATATATATACTGTTGATTGTATGCATTATCACTTAGTGTGTATGTATATATATTATAGTAATTCACTCAGTAAGGTCTGACTCCCCTCCGTTGACTATTTTTCAAGAGAGTCAACTTCTTCAGACCTCAGTAGCAGGTCGATACGCCGGATTTCTTCCGCCCCGGCTTCTTTATGTAAATTGTCTACTTGAGTCTTATTTATTTTATCTAGACACTGCAGTAGTTGTGAATTAAAGTATTGGATTTCATGTATTTTATTTTAAAGAGATGTATTATGTTGAAACTGGATTTGTATTAAAAGATTATATATTTATGAGATGGGATTTTGATTAAATCCAGTGATGAAAATGACATTATGATATTATGATTTTTATTTCCGCTGCATATTATATTGTTATTGTTATTATTGCATGTTTATTTTATTATTTTTTTAGGCTTGCTACGAGTTCCGGATTCGAAAGAATTCCCGTTCCCTAGCGCCGGTCATGGCCCCTGTTTTGGGTCGTGACACGCATCTTCCTCCAACTACCTCCACCATCTTCTTCCATCTTCTCCGGTGTCGTTTGAAGCTTTAGAAGCCGGAAAACCCGAAATCTTCTCCTCCTTTGTTCTCCTTCGTTCGGCCACCAAATTGGACGTTTCTGGTGTCGTTGGACTCTTGGAACTTTGAGGAGGAGGATTCCAAGTTCTTTCAACTTGAAAACGTGATTTGCTAGGGTTTCTAGCTTGATTTCATTTTTGACCATTCTTGTGTTTTTTTTTTTTGATTATTTTTGCTTGATTCATGAGAAATGCCTTAACAAATGTTGTTACTCTTAGCTTAATCTACATCTCAGAATTTTTATGTGATTTTTGAAAATTATTTTGATTTTTGTAAATTTTTTATTATTTTATTATTTTCGTAAATTAATTAAATAAATTATGAAATTGTGATTTTTGGTGTTATTGATGGTAATTGGTAATTTTAGAATTTAATTTATAATTTTTGTGTATTTTGTGTAATTTTTATAATTATTTTTATTTTATGTTAGTTTTAAAAATATAGGTTAAATATATATTTAATTAGAAATAATTGGTTAATTAAGTGTATTTGTTGATTTTAATGAATAATATGTTGAGAAAATAATTTTTTTGTAATTATATAATTTTTATTGAATTTTTGAATGTTAGTATTTTATGTGAATTTTTATATATTATGGGTATTTTGGTAATTTGGTGATAATTTTAGTTGAATATTAAATTTAATTGGTTTTAATATTATTTGAGGTTTAAAAATGATTTTTACAAATTATTTACTAATTTTAACTAATTAATACTATTTTTCAAAAATTATTTTGAAATAATATATAATATACTATTTTTGTAAATAAATGGATTTTTAGTAATTTTTTTTAATATGTTTGGACTAAATAAGTAATTTGGATTTATAAAATGAATTTTTATTAATATTTGTGGAATTATCGAGAAATATCAATTTTAATAATATTATATTATTCTTAGGGTTTTTAAGTAATTATTTGGTAAAATAATTACTTTTGGTGTTTTAATACTTAAATTGCTATATTTTGATATTTCAAGGGTATTTTTGGTATTTATTGAATTTTAATATATTTTATTATATTTTTTTGTGAATTGTGGACCTTGATTGGGGGAATTTGTAGTTTAGGATCCCGATCGAAGAGTTGTGAGAATTTTGGTTTGAAGTGTATTTTTCTTGTAGGACCGGCTCTACTTTTTAAGTAGAGAGATGTCTGTTTTATAAAGGAGGTTCTACCGAATTTTCAGTAGAATTCTCGTAAAATGTTAGGTCTAATTCCTATTCTCTGTCTATGTTAGTAATTCTAGATCAAGTCTCTAGAAGTTAAGTTAGATTTATTCTAATTTTTGTGTTATTATTTTATTGTTAGTTGCGCCGAGACCGAGGCCTAGTGGACTAGGCCCGTCGGACCCATCTCGAGGAGCGCACACCTGTGAGTTGTTATTTTATATATGTGTGCATTTAGGTTGCATGTTTTTGAAATATATATGTTTTATTTGTATGATTTATGCATAAATGACTTAATAAATGCTTAAGTATATTCTAGGTATATGTTCAGTATATTTTCGTTATATTATGAAATAAATGCATGTTTTTCTTTTTAATTAAATCTAGATTACTTTCAAATATATTATTGGTTTAATTTAATATATTCCATGACTTATTTGAATTGATTTTACGTATATATACTTGAAATATACTTAGTTTATTTTAGGTATATTTCTAGTATATATATGGTTTATAATGTTATTTATAATGATATCATGCATCATTATTTTATGAATGAAATGAGTTATTTTTAATGAAGAATATCAATAGAACGTGCCTCCTAGTGGGCAGCACTAGGACCGAGTACGTACTGGTATGACGATAGATTGTAGGTTAAATTACTAACCTATTTGTGGATCATGACTTGATTGATTTGATTGTTGTGTGAGGTGAATAAGAGTGTGATTGTTGGAGCTCGGTTGACCTAGTGTCTCGGGGCCGATCACACTAATAGTCAAATTGCTGGAGCTCGATCGACTTAATGTCTCAGGGTCAGTCTACTGTCAATAAGGATTAAGTGAATTTATTTGGAAACAAGTGAGCCTGTAGGGCTAGAGTGATGTTTGTTGTTATTTGAGGTTGCGATCATTTAGGGTTCTATTTGATCCTTCTTAAACTAATATTTTTCAGTATTATAAATAAAGTGAATTTCAACATCTGTGTGTATATGCATGTATATATATTTATTATATACATATGATTGATTGCATTTGACATTTAGTAATGTGTGTATATATATTATAACAATTCACTCAGTAAGGTCTGACTCTGCTCCGTTGATGTTTTTTCAGGAGAGTCATTGTCTTCAGACCTCATAGCAGACCCATACGTCGGATTTCTTCCGCCCCGACTTCACTATGTAAACTGCTTATCTGAGCTTTATTTTATAATCTAGACATTGCAGTAGTTATAGACATTTGTGAGACTTATGCATTACATTATATTTGTAAGAAATTTGTATTATAAATATTTGATCCTTTATAAATGGTTATTATTTTTAGTAAAATATATAAAATGATTTTGCTGCATCTGTGTGTATTTGCTTGTATATATTTATTATATATACTATTGAATGTGTGCATTGTCATTTAGCTATGCATGTATATATATTATAACAATTCACTCAGTAAGGTCTAACTCCCCTCCGTTGACTATTTTTCAGGAGAGTCATCGTCTTTAAACCTCAGTAGCAGACCCATACGTCGGATTTCTTCCGCCCTGACTTCATTATGTAAACTGCTTACCTGAGTTTATTTTATAATCTAGACACTGTAGTAGTTGTAAACAGTTGTGGGGTTTATGTATTATATTTGTGTGAGTTATGTATTTTAAAGATTTGAACTAGAATTTGTGTTATTTATATATATAAGATGAGGATGTTCATCTAATTCCATTGGCAGATTATTATTTTATTTTTATTTATTTATGATTTTATTCCACTGCAAAATATTTTAATTATGTTATTATTATTGGATGTTTTATTTTATTTTAAGGCTTGATATGGGCTCCGTATTCAAAAGAATTCCCGTTCCCTAGCGCCGGTCATGGCCCCTGTTTTGGGTCGTGACATATATATATACTTTAATATAATCCTAATATTAGTCTAATTTCCACCAAACAATATAGTATATCCATATATATATACATATATATAGACACATACACTAACAATATAACTATTATAATATTAACAATTGAAATTAATAATATTAATAATAATAATACTCATAATTTCATCAAACAACAAAAATAATAATAGTGTACTTAAAATAATAATAATACTATTAAAATATAACAACAATAATAAAAATTTAAAATTTAAATAATAAGCTTCTAAAAATAAGTATTTACGCAAAAAATGCATTTAACATAAAGTAGAAATTATTAATCATAATTAATAATAATAAATAAATAAAACTTTTAAATTTTATTAACACTGCAAATCTCGAAATATATTATTTTATTTAAAAAAATATCAGATCATTACAGTTGAGCCTTGTGAATTTAGAAGTGCATTTTCTTGCAGGATCGACTCTACTGTTTAGTCGAGAGATGTCTGTTTTACAGAGGAGACTCTGTCAAATTTTCAGCAGAATTCTAGTAAAAGGTGACATCTGGTCGATCTTAAGTCTCTAGTTTTTAATTGAGTTTTAATTCTTAGATCGAGTCTCTCTTAGAATTCTTAGAAGTATACGTTAATAATTTATTCTGATTTTATTATTATTTATTTTTCTAGCTATGTCGAGATCGAGGCCTATTAGACCAGGCCCATTGAGACAGTCTCATGGAGCGCAAACTTGTGAGTTATTATTCTATATATGCATGGCATATAGGATGCATGAATAAGAATTTTCACATTTTCATTATTTGTTTAAACATGATTTATGTAATATCCCGTGTTTTTAAAATATTTTTACACTGTACCGGGATATGCAGTGTTAATAATTTTGAATATATATTACGATATTTTCACGAGTTGATATGTATTTAAAACCTATTTTAATTATTGTGTATTATTTACAGTACTTTACGTAAAATTTTCCCGGGACTTGCATTTTCAGGGAAATTTTCACGTAAATAATTTATTATTAATTATATTAAATATATTTTCGGACTTGCATGAACTCATACATATTTTAAAATATTAAACACCGTGTATACATGTAATTATTTATTTAATTAGGGTTTAATATTACCCTAATATTTTATTAATTATTTATTAGTTTTATTGTTATTTAATTATTTTTATTTAGTATAAATTATTAAATATTAAATTATATGTGTGTGGTGTATATTTAATGTGTGTAATTTAATATTATTTTAATATATAGTATAAAGTATATATATATACATACAATATGTCAAAAATCAAGTTTTTTGGAAAATTACCGAATTGCCCCCGATTTCTCTCTTCTCCCTCCCGATCGTTTCCCTCGCCGTATGACGCCTGTAACTGTCGATTTCTTGTCGTTGGTGTGCCGTCCGGTGTGCCACCACCTTCCCCAGCCTCTTTCGCCGCCTGTAGCAGCTGATTCCGGCGCCTGGAAGCCATTTTTGGCCGGAGAAGCCAAAAGTCGAGCCACCGTCGATCACGACGATTTTGGCCACCATTTTTGACACCGCCAGTCTCTTTCTTCTCCTTGAGCTCTGGTGAGTGTGATTCTAGCTTTGGTTTGAGCTTAAATGGTCTTGATTTGCTTAGGTTTTCATTTTTCGAATTCGGCCATATTAGGGTTTTCAATTTTTTTGAGCTTCGAATTGATTGATTCATGGAAACTCCCTTCACAAATGTTGTTCCTAGTAGCTTAATATACATGTATGAATTTTTGTGGAATTTTTGGAGATTTTTTGAATTTTTGGGTATTTTTGAATATTTTAATATTATTTTCTAATATTCGGAAATTAATTAAATAAATTATGAAATTGTGTTTTATGGTTAAATTAGGTCTTGAAATGAATTATATGAATTTATTTGGAATTTTTATGAATTTCTAAGTATTTATTTTGAATTATTGAAGTTTATGTAAATTTGGGAAATTAGGGTTAATTGTGTTTTTAATTGAAATTAATTGGATAATTGAGTTTAATTATTTATATTATTGATAAATATGTTGATAAAATTAATTTTGGATAATTATACTATTTTTGGTGAATTTTTGAAGTAATTATAGTATATTTATATATATAAGGGCATTTTGGTAATTTTACTCTAAATTGGCTAAAAATGTAATTTAAGTGGTTTTAATAGTTATTTAAAGTATAAAAATGATTTCTACAAATTATTTGGTATTTTTAACTAATTAAAACTATTTTTCGTGAATTATTTTTAATTATATATATAATATACGGTTTTTCAAATAAAATGAGTTTTTATCGGTTTTTACAATGTTTTAAGGTTAATTGTGTAATTTCTACTTATAAAATGAATTTTGATGTTATAAGGATATTTTTGGTATTTCTGAAATTATTCTGTGATTATGGACCCCGGTCGGTGGACTGTAGTTTGGAGTCCGACCGTGGGATTTTGATTGTGCTCTGTGTAGTTTTTCGAAGTGTGTTTCCTTGTAGGGTCGGCTCTACTCTTTTGAGTAGAGAGATGTCCGTTTTACAGGGGAGGTTCTGCCGGATTTTTGATAGAATTCTCGTAAAACGTGATATCCAGTCGAACCCTAATATCAATTATGTGTTCAATACTCTAGATCGAATTCTAGGATTTCTATTAGGTTTATTCTAATGTCGATTATTTATTATTTGTTTAGTTGCGCCGAGATCGAGGGCTAGTGGACCAGGCCCGTCGGACCCGTCTCGTGGAGCGCACTAGGGTGAGTTACTATACTATATATATATATGCTTTAGGATGCATGATTTAGAAATATATGTTTTATTTTGATTAAAATGCATAGATAATGTGATTTGTATTTAAGTATATTTTTGGTATATATTAAATTATATGCATATTTTGTTAATAAATTATATTTAAAATATTTTTAAATATATTTCTAGCTTAATTTGTAAATTGATTGAATTCATTTGACATATATATACTCGAAATATACCTGGTTTACTTTTGGTATATTTCTAGTATATATATGGTTTATGTTGATATTTTATTGAACTTCATGCATCATTTATTTTTGTGAATGAATGTTTTATATTTATTAATGAAGGATATCGATAGAACGTGCTACCTAGTGGGCAGCACTAGGACCGAGTATGTACCGGTACGCCTATAGTATTTAGGCTATATTACTAACTTATTTGTGGATATTGATTGAATGTGATTATTGATATGTGAGATGTGGTTTGGAGGTGTGATTGTTGGAGCTCGGTTGACCAAGTGTCTCGGGGCCAATCACACTGGCAGTCAGACTGCTGGAGCTCGGTTGACTTAGTGTTTCGGGGCCAATCTACTGTCTAAATGGATTAAGTGGATATATTTGGATTCAGTGAGCCTGTATGGCTAGAGTGTTGTCTAACACTATTTCCGAGGTTGCGATATCATAGGGTTCTATTTGATCCTTCATAAATGACGGTTTTAATAAAAACATATAAAATGATTTTCCTGCATCTGTGTGTATTACCTGTATATATACATATTAGATATATATTGTTGACTGTATGCATTGTCATTTAGTGTGTATGTATATATATTATAGCAATTCACTCAGTGAGGTCTGACTCCCCTCTGTTGACAATTTTTCAGGAGAGTCAACATCTTCAGACCTCAGTAGCAGGCCTGTACGCCGGATTTCTTCCGCCCCGGCTTCTTTGTGTAAACTGCTTACTTGAGTCTTATTTTTATAATCTAGACACTGCAGTAGTTATAAATTAATTTGTGGGATTTTATGTATTTTATTTATGTGAGATATTGTATTATATTTGAAACTGAATTTGTATTAAAAGATTTATATATATGAGATGAGATTTGATTTAAATCCAGTTGGTGAAAATAATATTGTGATATTTATGATTTTCATTTCCGCTGCATTTGATATTGTTATTATTATTATTGCATGTTTATTTTATTTTTAGGCTTGCTACGGGTTCCGGATTCGAAAGAATTCCCGTTCCCTAGCGCCGATCATGGCCCCTGTTTTGGGTCGTGACAATTTATGTCATTAAATGATTTAATATATTTTTTGTATATTTCGATATACATGCAATATATATGCATACTGTAATTTTCAATATATACCTAGTATATTTCTGGTATATTCATGGTTTATTGGAGTATATTTGTGGCATCTGTATCTAGTATATATTTAGTATACATTTAGTATATTTTTAGTATACTTTTGGTATATAATTGGTATATTCCTCTTTAAATGAATGCTATCATGTTTGTATCATGCATTCTATTATTTTTAATAATTATAAGATTGATTTGAAGGATAGCAGTAGAACGTGCTACCTAGTGGGCTATGCTAGGACTGTTGAACAATAGTACGGTAGAATTAGGTTGAGAATCTGATAATTTTTATTGAGATGTTGGTTATTGGATAGGTTGACTGTGGATTCTCGATTGACCTAGTGTACTCGGGGCCAGTCATGCCGGTAGTGAGATTGCGGAACCTCAGTTGACTTAGTGTACTCGGCGTCAGTCTACTACCTTAAGTTGGATAAATAAATACTTGGAGTTTTGGTTAAGCATGTTGATTATTGATTATTATGATCGAGGTTGCAAACTGTTAAGGTTATGCTCTAGTCCTTCAACTAAAATAATTTTATACTGATATGATATATATAAAATTGAATTTTAGCATCTATGTGAAATGTGTGTGTGTGTATATATATATATATATATATATATATATATATTATATATTGATGCTTGAATATATATGGATTTAGGTTGCATATATATATATATATATATATATATATATATATATATATATATTATAATAATTCACTCAGTGAGGTCTGACTTCCCTCAATATTTTTTTTATAGGATTTTCATCTTCTTCATACCTCACATATAGTACTTTACGTTAGTCTTCTTCAGCCTCGGCTAGACTATATAATTTATTTATCTGAACTTTTATTATACTCTAGAAAACTACAGTAGTAGTGTATTGTATCAATAGTATGATATTTTGGTTTTGAGACCTATCTTTGAATATTGTATGAATATTTTATTTTATGAAATGAGTATTTATTTTATATAGATTAAAATTTTAATTTTGGTGTATTTTATTTTATTATTGCTTGTGATTTTATTTTTAAGGCTTGCTGCGGTTTCCGAATTCGAAAGAATTCCTATTCCCTAGCACCGGTCATGACTCCCGGTTTAGGTCGTGACATTAATTGAGCCTGTTGGCAAGTGAGATTTAATGATCAAGATTGCGCAATAATTTAGGGTTCTGCTCCAGTCCTCCACCTAAATATTATTGCATTTATTTGTTTATTGAAAAATGTGATTTTAAGCATCTGTATGAAATGCATGTATAAATAAATAAATATAAAAATAAAAATGTAATGACCTTGTATTTTAAATAATATAAAATTATTTTGAGATATGCAGTGTTAATAAAATTTTAAATTTTATTTATATATTATCATTATTTGTGTATATTATTCATTTATTTTATTCTAAATATTTTATTTACGTAAAATAATTAATTTGTGAGTTTTATTATTTAAAGTATTCAAACTCATTATTATTATTATTATTATTATTATTATTATTATTATTATTATTATTATTATTATTATTATTATTATTATTATTATTTTATTGCTATTATTTTTAATAGTATTAGTGTTATTATTTTATTGGTATTATTACTATTATTTTTATTGTTGTTATTATTATTACTGTTAGTATTATTATTATTATTTTATTATTATTATTATGTATATGATAGCATTATTATTATTATTATTATTATTATTATTATTATTATTATTATTATTATTATGATATTGTCTTAATAATATGTGCATGTGTGTGTTTGGTCCATGTGTTGTATATATATATGTGTAGATGTGTGTGAAAAGTGTAAGTAAGTGTATATATATATATAGTCAAAAGGGATAAAAAAACGTGGTCAACTCTTTCTTCTTCCTTTTCTTTTCTTTTCTTTCCTTTTCTTCTCCTTCATTATCCACCATTGCTGACGCCACCATGCTCCACCAGCCACGCCGTCAGCCACCACAGACCACCACCAAGCTCCCCACCTTCCTCTTCTCCCTTCCCATTGCCTCCAGTGTGTCACGACCCAAAACAGGGGGCCATGACCAGCGCTAGGGAACGAGAATTCTTTTGAATTCAGAACTCGTAGCAAGCCTTTAAAATAAAATAGAAGCATGCAAATATAATAAAATAAATAAAATATCTTGTCGTGGAAAATTAAAATCTCAAAATGGCAAAGCAACTCATTAACTGATTTAATAATACAAACTCATCTCATATATATATAATCTTTTAATACAAATTCTCGTTTCAATTCTTTAAAATACAAATCTCATACATATATAAAATAAACATCCCATAAACTTAACTACAACTACTGTAATGTCTAGAATACAAAATAAAATCAAGTAAGCAGTTTACATAGTAAAGCTGGGGCAGAAGAAATCCGACGTAAGGGTCTGCTACTAAGGTTTAAGAACGAAGACTCTCTTGAAAAATAGTCAATGGAGGGGAGTCAGACCTCACTGAGTGAATTGTTATAATATATATACATGCATAGCTAAATGAAAAATGCATACATTCAATAGTATATACATATATATATATATATATATATATAAAGTTACATTAATTTACAACCCGTGCCACCCTCTTCTTCCCCTAGCTCCCGACGCATCTCCACCCCATTCCCCACCACTGCAACCTCTTCCCTCACCATTGGTGTGCTGTTCGGCATGCCACCACCCTCTCCAGCTCATTCCGCCGCCTGTAGCTTTCATTTCCAGTGAGTTTTGACCATTTTCCACCTGAGAAGCCGAAACTCAAGCCTAACTCCGATCACGGTGATTCTAGCCACCAAATTGGACGCCACCAGTCTCTATCTCTTCCTTGAGCTCTGGTGAGTGCATTACTAAGCTTGGTTTCACTTGGTTTGGTCTAGATTTTCTTTGGTGGTCAATTTTTATTTTCGGCCATTTTGAGTTCTTAATTTTTTTTGAACTTTCATTCTAATGATTCAAGCTAAGTTCCTTCACAAAGATTGATCCTAGTAGCTCAATCTACATCCTATAATTTTTGTGGAATTTTTGGAATTTCTTTTGATTTTTGTGAATTTTTAATTATTTTATTAATATTTTCTAATTTTCATAAATTAATTAAATAAATTATAAAATTGTGATTTATGGTGTTTATAGAGGTTGAAATAAATTTTAGAATTTTTTTTCTAATTTTTGTGATTTTTGTATAATTATTATGATTTTATTTAGTTTAGGTGATTTTTGGAAAATTAGGTTAAATAAGTATTTTGTTAAAATTAATTGGTTAATTGAGTATAATTATTGATTTTATTGAATTATATGTTGAGAAATTAATTTTTGAGCAATTGTATAATTTTTAGTGAATTTTTGAATAATTATTGTATATTATGTGAATTTATATATAATTAGGGGTATTTTGGTAATTTGGTAATAAATTGGTTAAAAATTAAATTAAATTAGTTTTAATAATTATTTGAGGTATAAAATGATTTTTACAAAATATTTAGTATTTTTAACTAATTAAAACTATTTTTCAAAAATTATTTTCAAAATATATATAATATACTATTTTTGTAAATAAATGAGTTTTTATTGATTTTTAATATGTTTTTGGGCTAATTATGTAATTTGGATTTATAAAATGAATTTTGATTAATATTTGTGAATTTATCGAGAATTGTGGATTTTTTAATAATATTTTATTAAAATTAGGGTTTTATTGTAATTATCAGTGAAATAATTATTTTCAGTGTTTCAAATATCTAATGTGCTATATTTTGATTTATAAAGGGTATTTTTTGGTATTTTGGGAATTTAAATGTGTTCTGCGTTTATTTCGTGAATTGTGAACCTCGGTCGATAGAATTATAGTTTGGGAGTCCGACCGAGGGGCTATGTGATTGTATATACTCGAAGTGTGTTTTCTTTACAGAACTGGCTCTACTTTATGAGTAGAGAGATGCCTGTTTTATAGGGGAGGTTCTACTGAATTTTCAGTAGAATCCTCATAAAACATGACATCCGGTCAAATCCCTATTTCTATTCTGTGTCTAGTATTCTAGATCAAGTCTTTAGGATTTTCGTTAGATTTATTCTAATTTCGTGTTGTTGTTTATGTATTTAGTTGTGCCAAGACCCAGGCCTAGTGGACCAGGCCCGTCGGACTCGTCTCGTGGAGCGCACAACTATGAGTTGTTATTTTATATATACTTGTATTGGGATTGCATGTTTTAGAAATGTATGTTTAAATTTTATGAAATATGCATAAATGGTTTAATAATTGCTTAGGTATATTTTTGGTATATTTTAAATTAAATGCATGTTTTATTATTGAATTATACTTAAAATTTTTTTAAGTATATGTATAGTTTATTTCTGGTTTATTTTATAATTAAATTGAATTTATTTGACGTATATATACTCGAAATATACTTGGTTATTTTTTGATTATTTCTAGTATATATATGGTTTATATTGTTATTTTACTTAATGTCATGCATCATTTATTTTATGAATGTATGGATTTATTTTAAATGAAGGATATCAATAGAACATGCTACCTAGTGGGCAGCACTAGGACCGAGTACGTACCGATATAACGATAGAATTTAGGTTAAATTACTAACCTATATGTGGATTATTATTTGATTGATTTGATTTATGTGTGATGTGATTTGAGAGTGTGATTACTAGAGCTCGGTTGACCAACTGTCTCGGGGCCAATCACACTGATAGTCAGACTGTTGGAGCTCGGTTGACTTAGTGTCTCAGGGCCAGTCTACTGTTAAAATGGAACAAGTGAACTTATTTGGAATAAGTGAGCCTGTATGGCTAGAGTGTTGTCTAACACTATTTGAGGTTGCGATCATCTAAGGTTCTATTTGATCCTTTATAAACGGTTATTATTTTCATTATTATATAAAATGATTTTTGCTGCATCTGTGTGTATTTGCCTGTATATATATTTATTATATATACTATTGAATGTGTGCATTTGTCATTTAGTTATGCATGTATATATATTATAACAATTCACTCAGTGAGGTCTGACTCCCCTTCGTTGATTATTTTTCAGGAGAGTCTTCGTCCTCAGGCCTTAGTAGCAGACCTTTATGTTATATTTCTTCCGCCCTAACTTTATTGTGTAAACTGCTTACTTGATTTTATTTTGTATGCTAGACATTGCAGTAGTTATTTTTATGGGTTGTATGTATTAAATATGTATGAGATTTATATTTTAAAAGTTGAACCGAGAATTTGTATTGAAAGATTTTATATATATGAGATGAATTTGTATTATTAAATCTATTGGTGGATTATTATTATTACATATGAGATTTTAATTTTCGCTGCAAGATATTTTATTTATATTATTATTATTGCATGCTTTTATATTTTCTTTAAGGCTTGCTACGGGTTCCAAATTTGAAAGAATTCTCATTCCATAGCGCCGGTCATGGCCCCTATTTTAGGTCGTGACAGAGCCCCATGCTGGCAACTCCAATTCCGACCATCCTAGCTCATCACTCTAGTCTTGTTTGAACCTCCAAGCTTTGGTGAGTTCGATTCTAAGCTCTGTTTGAGCTCAATCTCCTTTGATTTTGAGTTATTTTCAATTTTTAGTTTATGTGTTTTAGGGTTTTTATTTTTATTTTTTAACTTGATATTGATTGATTCATGGATTCATGCTTTACAAATGTTGTTTATGGCAACTTAATCTTCCTAAAAATAATTTTTGTTTATTTTTTTGAATTTTTTATTATTTTAATATTAAATATTGAATTTTTGATAATTATGTTAATTAATTAGTTTTAATGAAAATTTAGTTAAATTAGTGTTATTAATTTGAGTTAATAATTTTAGAATTTATAAAATAATTTTTAGTGAATTTATATAATTTTTGAGAATATTATTATATTATGTGAATTTTGTATATATAGGTTAATTGTGTAATTTTGTGGAAATTATAGTTAAATAATGTGTTTTAGATGATTTTAGAATTATATAGGGTATTAAAATGATTTTATAAATTACTTACAATTTTTAACTAATTAATACTAATTTTTGAAAATTATATTCAAATAATATAATATTTACTATTTTGGTGATTAAATAGATTTTTAATTACTTTTAATATATATTTAAGCTATTTGAGTATATAGAAGTGAATTTTACTATTATATATTGAATTATTGAAAATTTTGATTTTTATTAATATTATATTATTATTTGAGATTTTATTTAATTATTATGAAAATAATTATAATTAGTGATTTAATGTTTAAATATATTATATTTTGGCATTTTGCGGATATTTGTGGAATTTAATGATTTTTAATTTATTTATTATTATATATTGATTTTTAGTGTATTGTGAACCTCAGTTGGGAATTTGTGCAGTTCGGGGTCTTAACTCGAGGTGTTGAGCTTTGTGGTTTTAGAAGTGTGTTTTCTTTGCAGGATTGACTCTACTATCAGTATAGAGATGTCCATTTTACAGAGGAGGTTTTGCCGAATTTTTGGTAGAATTCTCGTAAAATGTGATGTCGTGTTGATCCTGAATTTCTGTGTTTGTCTGAGTTTTGGATTCCTAGATCAAGTCTTCTTTAGAATTCTTAGAAGTATAGGTTAGAAATTTATTATGATTATTATTATTACTTATTTTCTAGCTGCACCGAGACCGAGGCCTATCGGACTAGGCCCGTCGAGCCAGTCTGGAGGAGCGCAAACTTGCGAGTTATCATTTTATATATACATTGCATATAGTGCATGATTATAAATAATTATATTTTGATATGAATTATTTCATTAAATGGTTTAGTATATTTGCAGTATATTTGTAATATCCCGTATTTTTAAATATTTAATACTGCATCAGGATATGCAGTGTTAATAATTTTTGTATATATTTATGATATTTCGTGAGTTGCTATTTAATTAAAATTGATTTTTAATTTTTTTATATTATTTTAAGCACTTTACGTAAAATTTTTCCGGGACTTGCATTTTCGGGGAAATTGATACGTAAATAATTCAATATTAAATATTTTAAATAATTTTACGGACTTGCATGAACTCATATATATTTTTAAAGTACTAAATAACGTATATATGTGTATTTATTTATTTAACTAGGGTTTAATTAATTACCCTAATATTTTATTATTTATTAATTAGTTTTGATATTATTTAATTATTTTTAGTGTATAAATTATTAAAAATATTAAATTATATGTGTGTGGTGTATATTTAATGTGTGTGAGTTTATATTATTTTAATATATAGTGTAAAAGTATATATATATATATACATATACATTTAATATTAAACAAAAAATATAAAGTTTGATTAATTTACGGTTTTGCCATTCTCCCCTCTTCTCCCTCCCGATCGCTTCCATCACCGTTTCGCCGTCTGCCATCCCATTTTCTCACCGTCGGTGTGCCTCCCGGCATGCCACCTCCTTCCTTCAGCTGTTTCGCCGCCAGCAGAGCCCATTTCCGGCGTCGGAGGAGTTTGATATTGCAGAAGAAGCTGAATTCATTCTCACCGTCGTTCACGGTGTTTTTGGCCACCATTTTCTACACCGCTGGTCTCTTTCTTCTCCTTGAGCTCTGATGAGTGTGATTCCAAGCTTTGTTTCACTTAAAATGGTCTTGATTTGCTTAGGTTTCGATTTTGGTAATTCGGCCATTTTAGGGTTCTTGATTTTTTTGAACTTCGAATTGATTGATTCATGAAAAATCCCTTAACAAATGTTATTCCCATTAGCTTAATCTATATGTGTGAATTTTTGTAGAATTTTTGGGAATTATTTTGATTTTTGGGTATTTTTGAATATTTTATTATTATTTTCTAATTTTCGAAAATTAATTAATTAAATTATGAAATTGTGTTTTATGATAAATATAGGTGTTGAATTGAATTATAGAAATTTATTTGGAATTTTTGTGAATTTTTATGTATTTATTTTGAATTTGTTTAGGTTTATGTAATTTTGGAAAATTAGGTTAATTGTGTTTTTAATTGAAATTAATTAGTTAATTGAGTTTATTTATTGATATTATTGATAAATATGTTGAGAAAATAAATTTTTTGCAATTATATTATTTTTGGTGAATTTTTGGAGTAATTTTAGTATATTTATATATACAGGGGTATTTTGGTAATTTTACCCTAAATTGACTAAAAATGTAATTAAATTGGTTTTAATAGTTATTTAAGATATAAAAATGATTTCTAAAAATTATCTAGTATTTTTAACTAATTAAAACTATTTTTCGTAAATTATTTTCAATTATATATATAATATACTATTTTTCTAATAAAATGAGTTTTATCGGTTTTTAATGTGTTTTAGGGTTAATTTCGTAATTTCTACTTATAAAATGTATTTCTATGATATAAGGGCATTTTTGGTATTTTCATAATTATTCTGTGAATTGTGAACCCCGATCGGTAGACTGTAGTCTGGAGTCCGACCGAGGGGTTGTGGATGTGTTTCTGTGTTCATTTTTCAAAGTGTGTTTCTTTGCAGGGCCGGCTCTACTCTTTGAGTAGAGAGATGTCCATTTTATAGGGGAGGTTCTATCGAATTTTTGGTAGAATTCTCGTAAAACGTGATGTCCGGTCGAACCCTAATTCTGATTCTGTGTCTAATATTCTAGATCGAGTTTGTAGGATTTTCTATTAGGTTTATTCTGATGTCTGTTATTTTTATTTGTTTAGTTGCGCTGAGATCGAGGCCTAGTGGACCAGGCCCATCGGACCCATCCCGAGGAGCGCACTAAGTGTAAGTTACTATTTTATATATATATGCTTTAGGGTGCATGATTTAGAAATGTATGTTTTATTTAGATTAAATATGCATAAATAATTTAATCAGTACTTAAGTTTATTTTTAGTTTATTTTTGATATATTTTGAATTATATGCATGCTTTATTAGACATTTATGTTCAAAATGTTTTTAAATATATATTTAGTTTATTTTACGATTTAATTGGATTTATTTGATGTATATATACTCGAAATATACCTGGTTTACTTTTGGTATATTTTTAGTATATATATGGTTTATGTTGCTATTTTATTCAATTCATGCATCATTTACTTTTATGAATTGTAATATCCCGTAATTTTAAAAATATTTTTACACTGTACCGGGATATGCAGTGTCAGTAATTTTTGTATTTTATATGATATTTTTATGAGTTAATATGTATTTTAAACCTATTTTAATTACTGTCTATTATTTTCAGTATTTTACGTAAAATTTTCCCGGGACTTTCATTTTCGGGGAAATTTCCACGTAAACAATGTATTATTAATTATTTTAAATGTATTTACGGGTTTGCATGAACTCATACATATTTTTAAATTATTAAATAAAGCTTGTGTGTGTATATTTAATTAGGGTTTATTATTACCCTAATATTTTATTATTTATTTATTATTATTTGATTATTTTATTTATTATTAAATTATTAAAATTTATTATTTTTTTTTTCTTTTTTCTTTTTTTTTTTCTTTTTCTTTTCCTTTTTCTTTCTTTTTCTTTTCTTTTCTCTTTCCTTTTCTTTCTTTTTCTTTTTCTTCTTCTTCTTCTTCTTCTTCCCGTAGGTAGGCGCCGGACCACCCACTATTCCTCACGTCGTTTCTCCCTCCTCCGGCCACCGTTTTCGACACCGCCGGTCTCTATCTTCTCCTTGAGCTCCGGTGAGTGTTATTCTAGCTTTTGTTTGAGCTAAAACGGTCTAGAATTGCTTAGGTTTTGAGTTGAATATTTCGGCCACTTTTGGTTTTCGATTTTTTTGAGCTTCAATTTGGATGATTCATGGAAACTTCCTTCACAAATGTTGTTCCTGGTAGCTTAATCTTCATGTATGAATTTTTGTAGAATTTTTGGAGGTTGTTTGGATTTTTGGGTATTTTTGAATATTTTAATATTATTTTCGAATTTTCGGAAATTAATTATTTAAATTATGAAATTGGAGTTTATGGTTGAATTAGGTGTTGAAATGAATTATAGGAATTTATTTGGAATTTTTATGAAATTCTAAGTATTTATTTTTAATTATTGAAGTTTATGTGATTTTGTAAAATTAAGTTAATTGTGTTTTTATTTGAATTTAATTGGTAAATTGAGTTAAATATTTATGTTATTGATAAATATGTTGAGAAAATTAATTTTGGATAATTGTATGATTTTTAGTGAATTTTTGAAGTAAATTAGGTATATATATATATAGGGGTATTTTGGTAATTTTACCCTAAATTGTCTAAAAATGTAATTTAATTGGTTTTAATATTTATTTAAGGTATAAAAATGATTTCTACAAAATATTTGGTATTTTTAACTAATTAAAACTATTTTCCGTGAATTATTTTCAATTATATATATAATATACGGTTTTTCAAATAAAATGAGTTTCAATCGATTTTTACAGTGTTTCAAGGTTAATTATGTAATTTTATTTATAAAATGTATTTTTATGATTTAAGGATATTTTTGGTATATTTGAATATATTTTCTGTGTTTGTGGACCCCGGTCGACAGATTGTAGTCTGGAGTCCGACCGAGGGGTTGTGATTGATTGTGGTGTTTATTTTTGAAGTGTATTTTCTTTGCAGGGTCGGCTCTACTCTTTTGAGTAGAGAGATGTCTGTTTTACAGGGGAGGTTCTGCCGGATTTCCGGTAGAATTCTCGTAAAACGTGATATCCAGTCGAACCTTAATTTCCAATTCTGTATTTAATACTCTAGATTGAATTCTAGGATTTCTGTTAGGGTTATTCTGATGTCGAGTAATTATTTCTTGTTTAGTTGCGCCGAGACCGAGGGTTAGTGGACCAGGCCCGTCGGACCCGTCTCGTGGAGCGCATTAGGTGAGTTACTATATTATATATATATGCTTAGGATGCATGATTTAGAAAATGCATGTTTTATTTTGACTGAATATGCATAAATAACATGATTTATATTCAAGTATATTTTTGGTATATTTTTGGTATATAATAAATTATATACATGTTTTATTAATAAAATATATTTAAAATGTTTTTAAATATATTTTTAGTTTAATTCATGATTTGATTGGATTTATTTGACATATATATACTCAAAATATACCTGGTTTATGTTTGGTATATTTTCGGTATATATATGGTTTATATTGCTATTTCATTTATATCCATGCATCATTTATTTTTGTGAATGAATGTTTTATTATTTATTACTGAAGGATATCAATAGAACGTGCTACCTAGTGGGCAGCACTAGGACCGAGTACGTACCGGTACGCCTATAGTATTTAGGCTTTATTACTGACTATTTGTGGATATCGATTTGATTATGATTATTGGATGTGTGAGATGTGGTTTGGGTGTGATTGCTGGAGCTCGGTTGACCAAGTGTCTCGGGGCCAATCACACTGGCAGTCAGACTGCTGGAGCTCGGTTGACTTAGTGTCTCGGGGCCAGTCTACTGTCCATATGGATTAAGTGGATATATTTGGAATCAGTGAGCCTGTATGGCTAGAGTGTTGTTTAACACTATTTTTCTGAGGTTGCGATATTCTAGGGTTCTATGTGATCCTTCATAAAAGTTGATTTTCAGAAAAAATATATAAAATGATTTTTCTGCATCTGTATGAACTTGCCTGTATATATACATATTACTCATATACTGTTGACTGTTTGCATTATCACTTAGAGTGTATGTATATATACTATAGTAATTCACTCAGTGAGGTCTGACTCCCCTCCGTTGACTATTTTTCAGGAGAGTCAACTTCCTCAGACCTCAGTAGCAGGTCGATACGCCGGATTTCTTCCGCCCCGGCTTCTTTATGTAAATTGTCTACTTGAGTCTTATTTATTTTATCTAGACACTGCAGTAGCTGTAAATTACAGCATTGGATTTTATGTACTTTATTTTAAAGAGATGTATTATGTTAAAACTGGATTTGTATAAGATTATACATTTATGAGATTATATATGCGATGTGATGAGTTTTGAATTATATCCAGTTGAGATGGATGATATTGTAATATTTATGATATTTATGATTTTATTTTCCGCTGCATATTATATTTTTATGGTTATTATTGCATATTTATTTTATTTTTAGGCTTGCTACGGGTTCCGGATTCGAAAGAATTCCCGTTCCCTAGCGCCGGTCATGGCCCCTGTTTTGGGTCGTGACAAAGTTGGTATCAGAGCGAAGTTCGTTTCTGAGTGGAGTTCTGTGTCAGGGCTTAGTTATGTGAGTTGTGGCCCTAGTTTTAAAGTTGTGTTTTCTGTTGGACTACTGCAGTGTATTAGGTTCGAGTATGTCTTGATGAGTATTCCTTGCTGTAGTTTTCAGCGTTATTCCTCCGTTGTCTGTTTTGTCTGAATCTTTCCGTTTGTCTTTTCAGAATGAGGAGGCGAGCGCGTGTCGCTCCACCGGTCGTTGAGGCCGAGGATGATGAGTCTTTTCAGGACGAAGTTTTACCTCCTGAGCCGCCAGTTAGACGTAGAGGTCGTGGCAGAGGTAGACCTCGAGGAGCGGCAGGTCGCCGTAGGCAGAGAGAGTTACAGGACGAGGAGCCTGTTGAGCCTGAGTTTGATGTTCCTGTTCCTCCAGTTGTTCAGCCTGTTCAGCCTGCCTATCAGCAGGGTATGTCTGACCCTGAGGCAGCTTTGTTCTATGCCAGAGTTGGCAGGATTGCGTTTGATGGTACTTCTGATCCTTTAGATTTTCTGCATGCGATTGAGACTAGGACTCGGACTGCTCATACCGAGTACCAGAGGATCATGATCGTTGAGTTGTCTGTCGAGGGACCAGCCTTGGATTAGTTCATTCAGATGATCCAGCCCTATATGATGACGATGACATGGGCTCAGTTTCGAGAGCGATTCATGAGGAGATTTTGTCCAGAGCCTCTTCGTTTGAGCTATCGTCTTCGATTGACCAGTATTTCTCATGGAGATCGATCTGTAGAGGAGTATACCCGAGAGTTTCTTCGTCTGGGTAGATATGCTGAGGATCTGATGCGAGATCAGTATTTCGCTGTTACTACCTATGTGACTGGTTTGGGTTCAGCTTTTGCTGGTATGCCCACAGCAGGTCTTACTCTCGAGTCTGTGATTGAGCTAGCTAAGGAGATTGAGCTGAGGTTAGTTAGGCAGGGAGCGATGCCTGATTATTACCAGTTGGGAGTTCAGTCGAGTGGATTGCAGGCTACTCCGTATTCGAGTTTTCATGCTGGTTCGAGTAGTCAGCAGCGAGGTTCGACTCAGCAGAGTCAGAGACAGCAGCAGCGAGTGCATCGGAGCAGTAGACATGGTCGTGGAGGTCAGCGTAGATCGTTCAGATTTGGGTCAGGTGCTTCGAGCAGCAGCAGTGGTCGTAGTTCTGGATCAGCGACCAGTGTTTGTCAGACTTGTGGTAGAGTCCATCAGGGACCGTGTTATCTGACACCATTGACATGTTTCAGATGCGGGCAGACAGGACATTTTGCCAGATCGTGTCCTTATCCCGGATATCAGCAGCAGCAGATTCCGCGATTCCCACAGCAATCGATTGCTAGTGTAGCACCCGTGCCATTTCAGTTACCACCAGCTCAGCATCAGAGTTCTACTCAGTTTGTTCCACAGCAGAGTCGTGGTAGAGGTACTAGAGGAGGTACCCGAGGTGTTGGCCAGGCTTCTACCAGTCAGCAGGGAGGTCGAGGCCAGGCCAGAGTTTTTCATCTGACTCAGCAGGATGCTCAGGCATCTAATGCAGTCGTGGCAGGTATTCTTTCTGTTTGTTACCTGGATGCTTTGGTTTTGTTTGATCCGGGTGCCACGCATTCGTTTGTTTCTCCCATTTTTGCTTCTAAATCTTGTTGGCAAGCTTCGAGGATGGCTTTTCCTTTGTCTGTTGCCACTCCTCTGAGTGATTCTTTGGACACCGATATTGTTCTTTCTGGTTGTCCAGTTCTCGTGGGAGATAGAGAATTATCCGCCGATTTGATTTTGTTGGATGTGATGGAGTTCGATGTTATTTTGGGAATGGATTGGTTGTCTCAGCATTATGCCGTGGTTGATTGCAGGAATAAGGAGGTGATTTTCAGAATTCCTGGTGAAGAAGATTTTAAGTTTGTTGGTGACAGGAGTTCAGCACCTCAGAATCTTATTTCTGTTATTTCTGCTAGGAAGTTGTTGAGGAAAGGTTGTCAGGGGTTTTTGGCATTGGTTAGGGATACGTCAGTGGAGAAGTTGTCACTCACAGATGTTCCTGTTGCTTGTGAGTTTCCTGATGTTTTTCCCGAGGAGTTGCCAGGTTTACCACCTCATAGAGAGATTGAGTTCTGTATTGATGTGGTTCCAGGTATTACTCCTATATCTATGACACCCTATCGTATGGCTCCTGCAGAGTTGAGAGAGTTAAAGGAGCAGTTGCAAGAGTTGTTGGAGAAGGGTTTTATCAGACCTAGTGTTTCTCCTTGGGGTGCACCAGTCTTGTTTGTGAAGAAGAAGGATGGTACCCTGAGACTGTGCATTGACTATAGAGAGCTGAATAAGGTGACAGTGAAGAACAAGTATCCTCTCCCGAGGATAGATGATTTGTTTGATCAGCTCCAAGGTGCACAGTTCTTTTCTAAGGTTGACTTGAGGTCGGGTTATCATCAGCTGCGGATCAGTGAAGCTGATATTCCTAAGACAGCTTTCCGCACTCGATATGGTCATTATGAGTTTCTGGTGATGTCTTTTGGTTTGACTAATGCACCAGCAGCTTTTATGGACCTGATGAACAGAGTATTCCGACCGTATGTGGATCAGTTTGTGGTAGTCTTCATTGATGATATACTGATATATTCAAGGAGTATGGAAGAGCATGTATATCATTTGAGGATTGTACTACAGACACTGAGAGATCATCAGCTTTATGCTAAATTCTCGAAGTGTGATTTCTGGATGGAGAGTGTTTCTTTTCTTGGACACGTAGTGTCTAAAGAAGGTATTCAGGTTGATCCACAGAAGGTTGAGGCAGTATCTGAGTGGCCTAGACCTACTTCAGTTACTGAGATTCGGAGTTTTCTGGGTTTAGCCGGGTATTATAGGCGGTTTGTGCAGGATTTTTCCAGGATAGCAGCCCCTATGACTCGCTTGACTCAGAAGAATGTTAGATTCGAGTGGTCAGAAGCTTGTGAGAATAGTTTTCAGTTGTTGAAGGAGAAGTTGACCACAGCGCCAGTATTAGCTTTGCCTAATAGTGTGGATAAGTTCACAGTTTACTGTGATGCCTCTAGAATTGGTCTTGGTTGTGTGTTGATGCAGAACGGAAGGGTGATAGCCTATGCTTCGAGGCAGTTGAAGAAGCATGAGCAGAACTATCCTACACATGATCTTGAGATGGCTGCAGTGATCTTTGCTTTGAAGATTTGGAGACATTATTTGTACGGGGTGACTTGTGAGATATTTACTGATCACAAGAGCCTTAAGTACATTTTTCAGCAGCGAGATTTGAATCTGAGGCAGAGGAGATGGTTGGAACTGTTGAAGGATTATGATTGCGAGATTCTTTACCATCCGGGTAAGGCTAATGTGGTAGCAGATGCCTTGAGTAGGAAGTCCTCAGGTAGTCTTGCTCACATCGGTGTTGAGAGGAGACCATTGATCCAGGAATTGCATCTGATGGTGGATCAAGGTCTGATGATGAAGATCAGTAGATCAGGTGGACTGTTAGCTCAGTTTAAAGTACGATCTGTACTGAGGGATAGGATTAAAGCAGCTCAGAGCCGAGATCCTATTCTGGAAGAGCTTGCAGAGAATGTCAGAGCAGGGAAGTTCACTGATTTCACACTCGATGATAATGGTGTGTTGTGGATCAGTGGTAGATTGTGTGTTCCTGATGTGGATGATTTGAGAGAAGAGATCCTAGAGGAAGCACATTCTACAGCCTACAGCGTTCATCCTGGTGTTACTAAGATGTACCACAGTATCAGAGATCTATACTGGTGGGATGGATTGAAGAAGGATGTTGCTGATTATGTTGCTAAGTGCTTGACGTGTCAGCAAGTGAAAGCCGAACATCAGAAGCCTTCTGGGAAGCTTCAGCCTCTTCCTATTCCCGAGTGGAAGTGGGAAAGGATAGCTATGGATTTTGTAGTCGGTTTACCTCGTTCGAAGGATGGATACGATTCCATCTGGGTGATTGTAGACAGATTGACGAAGTCTGCACATTTCTTGCCTGTGAAAGCCACATATTCAGTTGCTAGATTGGCGAAGTTGTATGTGAAGCATATTGTATGCCTTCATGGAGTACCTGTGTCCATTGTGTCAGACAGAGGTTCAGTGTTTACTTCTCGTTTCTGGCAGAAGTTGCAAGAAGCGATGGGCACTAGGTTGGATTTCAGTACTGCTTTTCATCCTCAGACAGATGGTCAGTCTGAGAGGACGATCCAGACACTGGAAGATATGTTGAGGATGTGTGTCTTGGATTTGGGAGGTAGCTGGGATGATCATTTGTCGCTTGTTGAGTTTGCATATAATAACAGCTACCATAGCAGTATTGGCATGGCACCATATGAGGCGTTGTATGGAAGGAAGTGTAGATCCCCGTTGTGTTGGGATGAGATTGGTGAGAGAGCTTTGACTGGACCAGAGATGGTTCAGGATGCTGCAGAGAAAGTCGCCGTGATCAAGCGGAGATTAGAGACCGCAGTTAGCAGACAGAAGAGTTATGCGGATCCTAGGCGCAGAGATGTGGAGTTTCAGGTTGGAGATTTCGTTTTTCTGAAAGTATCTCCGATGAAGGGTGTGATGAGATTTGGTAGGAAGGGTAAGTTAGTACCAAGATATATTGGACCGTTTGAGATTCTGGAGAGAATTGGCACTGTTGCATATCGGTTGGATTTGCCTCCGAGTATGTCGCAGGTGCATCCAGTATTTCATATCTCGATGTTGAGGAAGTATATCTCAGATCCTTCACATGTGTTGCAACCTGACAGTGTGGAAGTGAGTGAAGATTTGACGTTTGTGGAAGAACCTGTGGCGATCGTTGATTTTCAAGTTCGACAGTTGCGATCGAAGCAGATTCCGATGGTCAAGGTTTTGTGGCGTAGCGACAGAGTTGAAGAGCATACGTGGGAGACTGAAGCTGAGATGCGAGCTTCTTACCCGTATCTCTTTCCTTCCTGATTCTGTAATCTTATTTTTAGAATTCGGGGACGAATTCCTGTAAGGGGGGAAGACTGTAATATCCCGTAATTTTAAAAATATTTTTACACTGTACCGGGATATGCAGTGTCAGTAATTTTTGTATTTTATATGATATTTTTATGAGTTAATATGTATTTTAAACCTATTTTAATTACTGTCTATTATTTTCAGTATTTTACGTAAAATTTTCCCGGGACTTTCATTTTCGGGGAAATTTCCACGTAAACAATGTATTATTAATTATTTTAAATGTATTTACGGGTTTGCATGAACTCATACATATTTTTAAATTATTAAATAAAGCTTGTGTGTGTATATTTAATTAGGGTTTATTATTACCCTAATATTTTATTATTTATTTATTATTATTTGATTATTTTATTTATTATTAAATTATTAAAATTTATTATTTTTTTTTTTTCTTTTTTCTTTTTTTTTCTTTTTCTTTTCCTTTTTCTTTCTTTTTCTTTTCTTTTCTCTTTCCTTTTCTTTCTTTTTCTTTTTCTTCTTCTTCTTCTTCTTCTTCCCGTAGGTAGGCGCCGGACCACCCACTATTCCTCACGTCGTTTCTCCCTCCTCCGGCCACCGTTTTCGACACCGCCGGTCTCTATCTTCTCCTTGAGCTCCGGTGAGTGTTATTCTAGCTTTTGTTTGAGCTAAAACGGTCTAGAATTGCTTAGGTTTTGAGTTGAATATTTCGGCCACTTTTGGTTTTCGATTTTTTTGAGCTTCAATTTGGATGATTCATGGAAACTTCCTTCACAAATGTTGTTCCTGGTAGCTTAATCTTCATGTATGAATTTTTGTAGAATTTTTGGAGGTTGTTTGGATTTTTGGGTATTTTTGAATATTTTAATATTATTTTCGAATTTTCGGAAATTAATTATTTAAATTATGAAATTGGAGTTTATGGTTGAATTAGGTGTTGAAATGAATTATAGGAATTTATTTGGAATTTTTATGAAATTCTAAGTATTTATTTTTAATTATTGAAGTTTATGTGATTTTGTAAAATTAAGTTAATTGTGTTTTTATTTGAATTTAATTGGTAAATTGAGTTAAATATTTATGTTATTGATAAATATGTTGAGAAAATTAATTTTGGATAATTGTATGATTTTTAGTGAATTTTTGAAGTAAATTAGGTATATATATATATATAGGGGTATTTTGGTAATTTTACCCTAAATTGTCTAAAAATGTAATTTAATTGGTTTTAATATTTATTTAAGGTATAAAAATGATTTCTACAAAATATTTGGTATTTTTAACTAATTAAAACTATTTTCCGTGAATTATTTTCAATTATATATATAATATACGGTTTTTCAAATAAAATGAGTTTCAATCGATTTTTACAGTGTTTCAAGGTTAATTATGTAATTTTATTTATAAAATGTATTTTTATGATTTAAGGATATTTTTGGTATATTTGAATATATTTTCTGTGTTTGTGGACCCCGGTCGACAGATTGTAGTCTGGAGTCCGACCGAGGGGTTGTGATTGATTGTGGTGTTTATTTTTGAAGTGTATTTTCTTTGCAGGGTCGGCTCTACTCTTTTGAGTAGAGAGATGTCTGTTTTACAGGGGAGGTTCTGCCGGATTTCCGGTAGAATTCTCGTAAAACGTGATATCCAGTCGAACCTTAATTTCCAATTCTGTATTTAATACTCTAGATTGAATTCTAGGATTTCTGTTAGGGTTATTCTGATGTCGAGTAATTATTTCTTGTTTAGTTGCGCCGAGACCGAGGGTTAGTGGACCAGGCCCGTCGGACCCGTCTCGTGGAGCGCATTAGGTGAGTTACTATATTATATATATATGCTTAGGATGCATGATTTAGAAAATGCATGTTTTATTTTGACTGAATATGCATAAATAACATGATTTATATTCAAGTATATTTTTGGTATATTTTTGGTATATAATAAATTATATACATGTTTTATTAATAAAATATATTTAAAATGTTTTTAAATATATTTTTAGTTTAATTCATGATTTGATTGGATTTATTTGACATATATATACTCAAAATATACCTGGTTTATGTTTGGTATATTTTCGGTATATATATGGTTTATATTGCTATTTCATTTATATCCATGCATCATTTATTTTTGTGAATGAATGTTTTATTATTTATTACTGAAGGATATCAATAGAACGTGCTACCTAGTGGGCAGCACTAGGACCGAGTACGTACCGGTACGCCTATAGTATTTAGGCTTTATTACTGACTATTTGTGGATATCGATTTGATTATGATTATTGGATGTGTGAGATGTGGTTTGGGTGTGATTGCTGGAGCTCGGTTGACCAAGTGTCTCGGGGCCAATCACACTGGCAGTCAGACTGCTGGAGCTCGGTTGACTTAGTGTCTCGGGGCCAGTCTACTGTCCATATGGATTAAGTGGATATATTTGGAATCAGTGAGCCTGTATGGCTAGAGTGTTGTTTAACACTATTTTTCTGAGGTTGCGATATTCTAGGGTTCTATGTGATCCTTCATAAAAGTTGATTTTCAGAAAAAATATATAAAATGATTTTTCTGCATCTGTATGAACTTGCCTGTATATATACATATTACTCATATACTGTTGACTGTTTGCATTATCACTTAGAGTGTATGTATATATACTATAGTAATTCACTCAGTGAGGTCTGACTCCCCTCCGTTGACTATTTTTCAGGAGAGTCAACTTCCTCAGACCTCAGTAGCAGGTCGATACGCCGGATTTCTTCCGCCCCGGCTTCTTTATGTAAATTGTCTACTTGAGTCTTATTTATTTTATCTAGACACTGCAGTAGCTGTAAATTACAGCATTGGATTTTATGTACTTTATTTTAAAGAGATGTATTATGTTAAAACTGGATTTGTATAAGATTATACATTTATGAGATTATATATGCGATGTGATGAGTTTTGAATTATATCCAGTTGAGATGGATGATATTGTAATATTTATGATATTTATGATTTTATTTTCCGCTGCATATTATATTTTTATGGTTATTATTGCATATTTATTTTATTTTTAGGCTTGCTACGGGTTCCGGATTCGAAAGAATTCCCGTTCCCTAGCGCCGGTCATGGCCCCTGTTTTGGGTCGTGACAAAGTTGGTATCAGAGCGAAGTTCGTTTCTGAGTGGAGTTCTGTGTCAGGGCTTAGTTATGTGAGTTGTGGCCCTAGTTTTAAAGTTGTGTTTTCTGTTGGACTACTGCAGTGTATTAGGTTCGAGTATGTCTTGATGAGTATTCCTTGCTGTAGTTTTCAGCGTTATTCCTCCGTTGTCTGTTTTGTCTGAATCTTTCCGTTTGTCTTTTCAGAATGAGGAGGCGAGCGCGTGTCGCTCCACCGGTCGTTGAGGCCGAGGATGATGAGTCTTTTCAGGACGAAGTTTTACCTCCTGAGCCGCCAGTTAGACGTAGAGGTCGTGGCAGAGGTAGACCTCGAGGAGCGGCAGGTCGCCGTAGGCAGAGAGAGTTACAGGACGAGGAGCCTGTTGAGCCTGAGTTTGATGTTCCTGTTCCTCCAGTTGTTCAGCCTGTTCAGCCTGCCTATCAGCAGGGTATGTCTGACCCTGAGGCAGCTTTGTTCTATGCCAGAGTTGGCAGGATTGCGTTTGATGGTACTTCTGATCCTTTAGATTTTCTGCATGCGATTGAGACTAGGACTCGGACTGCTCATACCGAGTACCAGAGGATCATGATCGTTGAGTTGTCTGTCGAGGGACCAGCCTTGGATTAGTTCATTCAGATGATCCAGCCCTATATGATGACGATGACATGGGCTCAGTTTCGAGAGCGATTCATGAGGAGATTTTGTCCAGAGCCTCTTCGTTTGAGCTATCGTCTTCGATTGACCAGTATTTCTCGTGGAGATCGATCTGTAGAGGAGTATACCCGAGAGTTTCTTCGTCTGGGTAGATATGCTGAGGATCTGATGCGAGATCAGTATTTCGCTGTTACTACCTATGTGACTGGTTTGGGTTCAGCTTTTGCTGGTATGCCCACAGCAGGTCTTACTCTCGAGTCTGTGATTGAGCTAGCTAAGGAGATTGAGCTGAGGTTAGTTAGGCAGGGAGCGATGCCTGATTATTACCAGTTGGGAGTTCAGTCGAGTGGATTGCAGGCTACTCCGTATTCGAGTTTTCATGCTGGTTCGAGTAGTCAGCAGCGAGGTTCGACTCAGCAGAGTCAGAGACAGCAGCAGCGAGTGCATCGGAGCAGTAGACATGGTCGTGGAGGTCAGCGTAGATCGTTCAGATTTGGGTCAGGTGCTTCGAGCAGCAGCAGTGGTCGTAGTTCTGGATCAGCGACCAGTGTTTGTCAGACTTGTGGTAGAGTCCATCAGGGACCGTGTTATCTGACACCATTGACATGTTTCAGATGCGGGCAGACAGGACATTTTGCCAGATCGTGTCCTTATCCCGGATATCAGCAGCAGCAGATTCCGCGATTCCCACAGCAATCGATTGCTAGTGTAGCACCCGTGCCATTTCAGTTACCACCAGCTCAGCATCAGAGTTCTACTCAGTTTGTTCCACAGCAGAGTCGTGGTAGAGGTACTAGAGGAGGTACCCGAGGTGTTGGCCAGGCTTCTACCAGTCAGCAGGGAGGTCGAGGCCAGGCCAGAGTTTTTCATCTGACTCAGCAGGATGCTCAGGCATCTAATGCAGTCGTGGCAGGTATTCTTTCTGTTTGTTACCTGGATGCTTTGGTTTTGTTTGATCCGGGTGCCACGCATTCGTTTGTTTCTCCCATTTTTGCTTCTAAATCTTGTTGGCAAGCTTCGAGGATGGCTTTTCCTTTGTCTGTTGCCACTCCTCTGAGTGATTCTTTGGACACCGATATTGTTCTTTCTGGTTGTCCAGTTCTCGTGGGAGATAGAGAATTATCCGCCGATTTGATTTTGTTGGATGTGATGGAGTTCGATGTTATTTTGGGAATGGATTGGTTGTCTCAGCATTATGCCGTGGTTGATTGCAGGAATAAGGAGGTGATTTTCAGAATTCCTGGTGAAGAAGATTTTAAGTTTGTTGGTGACAGGAGTTCAGCACCTCAGAATCTTATTTCTGTTATTTCTGCTAGGAAGTTGTTGAGGAAAGGTTGTCAGGGGTTTTTGGCATTGGTTAGGGATACGTCAGTGGAGAAGTTGTCACTCACAGATGTTCCTGTTGCTTGTGAGTTTCCTGATGTTTTTCCCGAGGAGTTGCCAGGTTTACCACCTCATAGAGAGATTGAGTTCTGTATTGATGTGGTTCCAGGTATTACTCCTATATCTATGACACCCTATCGTATGGCTCCTGCAGAGTTGAGAGAGTTAAAGGAGCAGTTGCAAGAGTTGTTGGAGAAGGGTTTTATCAGACCTAGTGTTTCTCCTTGGGGTGCACCAGTCTTGTTTGTGAAGAAGAAGGATGGTACCCTGAGACTGTGCATTGACTATAGAGAGCTGAATAAGGTGACAGTGAAGAACAAGTATCCTCTCCCGAGGATAGATGATTTGTTTGATCAGCTCCAAGGTGCACAGTTCTTTTCTAAGGTTGACTTGAGGTCGGGTTATCATCAGCTGCGGATCAGTGAAGCTGATATTCCTAAGACAGCTTTCCGCACTCGATATGGTCATTATGAGTTTCTGGTGATGTCTTTTGGTTTGACTAATGCACCAGCAGCTTTTATGGACCTGATGAACAGAGTATTCCGACCGTATGTGGATCAGTTTGTGGTAGTCTTCATTGATGATATACTGATATATTCAAGGAGTATGGAAGAGCATGTATATCATTTGAGGATTGTACTACAGACACTGAGAGATCATCAGCTTTATGCTAAATTCTCGAAGTGTGATTTCTGGATGGAGAGTGTTTCTTTTCTTGGACACGTAGTGTCTAAAGAAGGTATTCAGGTTGATCCACAGAAGGTTGAGGCAGTATCTGAGTGGCCTAGACCTACTTCAGTTACTGAGATTCGGAGTTTTCTGGGTTTAGCCGGGTATTATAGGCGGTTTGTGCAGGATTTTTCCAGGATAGCAGCCCCTATGACTCGCTTGACTCAGAAGAATGTTAGATTCGAGTGGTCAGAAGCTTGTGAGAATAGTTTTCAGTTGTTGAAGGAGAAGTTGACCACAGCGCCAGTATTAGCTTTGCCTAATAGTGTGGATAAGTTCACAGTTTACTGTGATGCCTCTAGAATTGGTCTTGGTTGTGTGTTGATGCAGAACGGAAGGGTGATAGCCTATGCTTCGAGGCAGTTGAAGAAGCATGAGCAGAACTATCCTACACATGATCTTGAGATGGCTGCAGTGATCTTTGCTTTGAAGATTTGGAGACATTATTTGTACGGGGTGACTTGTGAGATATTTACTGATCACAAGAGCCTTAAGTACATTTTTCAGCAGCGAGATTTGAATCTGAGGCAGAGGAGATGGTTGGAACTGTTGAAGGATTATGATTGCGAGATTCTTTACCATCCGGGTAAGGCTAATGTGGTAGCAGATGCCTTGAGTAGGAAGTCCTCAGGTAGTCTTGCTCACATCGGTGTTGAGAGGAGACCATTGATCCAGGAATTGCATCTGATGGTGGATCAAGGTCTGATGATGAAGATCAGTAGATCAGGTGGACTGTTAGCTCAGTTTAAAGTACGATCTGTACTGAGGGATAGGATTAAAGCAGCTCAGAGCCGAGATCCTATTCTGGAAGAGCTTGCAGAGAATGTCAGAGCAGGGAAGTTCACTGATTTCACACTCGATGATAATGGTGTGTTGTGGATCAGTGGTAGATTGTGTGTTCCTGATGTGGATGATTTGAGAGAAGAGATCCTAGAGGAAGCACATTCTACAGCCTACAGCGTTCATCCTGGTGTTACTAAGATGTACCACAGTATCAGAGATCTATACTGGTGGGATGGATTGAAGAAGGATGTTGCTGATTATGTTGCTAAGTGCTTGACGTGTCAGCAAGTGAAAGCCGAACATCAGAAGCCTTCTGGGAAGCTTCAGCCTCTTCCTATTCCCGAGTGGAAGTGGGAAAGGATAGCTATGGATTTTGTAGTCGGTTTACCTCGTTCGAAGGATGGATACGATTCCATCTGGGTGATTGTAGACAGATTGACGAAGTCTGCACATTTCTTGCCTGTGAAAGCCACATATTCAGTTGCTAGATTGGCGAAGTTGTATGTGAAGCATATTGTATGCCTTCATGGAGTACCTGTGTCCATTGTGTCAGACAGAGGTTCAGTGTTTACTTCTCGTTTCTGGCAGAAGTTGCAAGAAGCGATGGGCACTAGGTTGGATTTCAGTACTGCTTTTCATCCTCAGACAGATGGTCAGTCTGAGAGGACGATCCAGACACTGGAAGATATGTTGAGGATGTGTGTCTTGGATTTGGGAGGTAGCTGGGATGATCATTTGTCGCTTGTTGAGTTTGCATATAATAACAGCTACCATAGCAGTATTGGCATGGCACCATATGAGGCGTTGTATGGAAGGAAGTGTAGATCCCCGTTGTGTTGGGATGAGATTGGTGAGAGAGCTTTGACTGGACCAGAGATGGTTCAGGATGCTGCAGAGAAAGTCGCCGTGATCAAGCGGAGATTAGAGACCGCAGTTAGCAGACAGAAGAGTTATGCGGATCCTAGGCGCAGAGATGTGGAGTTTCAGGTTGGAGATTTCGTTTTTCTGAAAGTATCTCCGATGAAGGGTGTGATGAGATTTGGTAGGAAGGGTAAGTTAGTACCGAGATATATTGGACCGTTTGAGATTCTGGAGAGAATTGGCACTGTTGCATATCGGTTGGATTTGCCTCCGAGTATGTCGCAGGTGCATCCAGTATTTCATATCTCGATGTTGAGGAAGTATATCTCAGATCCTTCACATGTGTTGCAACCTGACAGTGTGGAAGTGAGTGAAGATTTGACGTTTGTGGAAGAACCTGTGGCGATCGTTGATTTTCAAGTTCGACAGTTGCGATCGAAGCAGATTCCGATGGTCAAGGTTTTGTGGCGTAGCGACAGAGTTGAAGAGCATACGTGGGAGACTGAAGCTGAGATGCGAGCTTCTTACCCGTATCTCTTTCCTTCCTGATTCTGTAATCTTATTTTTAGAATTCGGGGACGAATTCCTGTAAGGGGGGAAGACTGTAATATCCCGTAATTTTAAAAATATTTTTACACTGTACCGGGATATGCAAGTGTCAGTAATTTTTGTATTTTATATGATATTTTTATGAGTTAATATGTATTTTAAACCTATTTTAATTACTGTCTATTATTTTCAGTATTTTACGTAAAATTTTCCCGGGACTTTCATTTTCGGGGAAATTTCCACGTAAACAATGTATTATTAATTATTTTAAATGTATTTACGGGTTTGCATGAACTCATACATATTTTTAAATTATTAAATAAAGCTTGTGTGTGTATATTTAATTAGGGTTTATTATTACCCTAATATTTTATTATTTATTTATTATTATTTGATTATTTTATTTATTATTAAATTATTAAAATTTATTATTTTTTTTTTCTTTTTTCTTTTTTTTTCTTTTTCTTTTCCTTTTTCTTTCTTTTTCTTTTCTTTTCTCTTTCCTTTTCTTTCTTTTTCTTTTTCTTCTTCTTCTTCTTCTTCTTCCCGTAGGTAGGCGCCGGACCACCCACTATTCCTCACGTCGTTTCTCCCTCCTCCGGCCACCGTTTTCGACACCGCCGGTCTCTATCTTCTCCTTGAGCTCCGGTGAGTGTTATTCTAGCTTTTGTTTGAGCTAAAACGGTCTAGAATTGCTTAGGTTTTGAGTTGAATATTTCGGCCACTTTTGGTTTTCGATTTTTTTGAGCTTCAATTTGGATGATTCATGGAAACTTCCTTCACAAATGTTGTTCCTGGTAGCTTAATCTTCATGTATGAATTTTTGTAGAATTTTTGGAGGTTGTTTGGATTTTTGGGTATTTTTGAATATTTTAATATTATTTTCGAATTTTCGGAAATTAATTATTTAAATTATGAAATTGGAGTTTATGGTTGAATTAGGTGTTGAAATGAATTATAGGAATTTATTTGGAATTTTTATGAAATTCTAAGTATTTATTTTTAATTATTGAAGTTTATGTGATTTTGTAAAATTAAGTTAATTGTGTTTTTATTTGAATTTAATTGGTAAATTGAGTTAAATATTTATGTTATTGATAAATATGTTGAGAAAATTAATTTTGGATAATTGTATGATTTTTAGTGAATTTTTGAAGTAAATTAGGTATATATATATATATAGGGGTATTTTGGTAATTTTACCCTAAATTGTCTAAAAATGTAATTTAATTGGTTTTAATATTTATTTAAGGTATAAAAATGATTTCTACAAAATATTTGGTATTTTTAACTAATTAAAACTATTTTCCGTGAATTATTTTCAATTATATATATAATATACGGTTTTTCAAATAAAATGAGTTTCAATCGATTTTTACAGTGTTTCAAGGTTAATTATGTAATTTTATTTATAAAATGTATTTTTATGATTTAAGGATATTTTTGGTATATTTGAATATATTTTCTGTGTTTGTGGACCCCGGTCGACAGATTGTAGTCTGGAGTCCGACCGAGGGGTTGTGATTGATTGTGGTGTTTATTTTTGAAGTGTATTTTCTTTGCAGGGTCGGCTCTACTCTTTTGAGTAGAGAGATGTCTGTTTTACAGGGGAGGTTCTGCCGGATTTCCGGTAGAATTCTCGTAAAACGTGATATCCAGTCGAACCTTAATTTCCAATTCTGTATTTAATACTCTAGATTGAATTCTAGGATTTCTGTTAGGGTTATTCTGATGTCGAGTAATTATTTCTTGTTTAGTTGCGCCGAGACCGAGGGTTAGTGGACCAGGCCCGTCGGACCCGTCTCGTGGAGCGCATTAGGTGAGTTACTATATTATATATATATGCTTAGGATGCATGATTTAGAAAATGCATGTTTTATTTTGACTGAATATGCATAAATAACATGATTTATATTCAAGTATATTTTTGGTATATTTTTGGTATATAATAAATTATATACATGTTTTATTAATAAAATATATTTAAAATGTTTTTAAATATATTTTTAGTTTAATTCATGATTTGATTGGATTTATTTGACATATATATACTCAAAATATACCTGGTTTATGTTTGGTATATTTTCGGTATATATATGGTTTATATTGCTATTTCATTTATATCCATGCATCATTTATTTTTGTGAATGAATGTTTTATTATTTATTACTGAAGGATATCAATAGAACGTGCTACCTAGTGGGCAGCACTAGGACCGAGTACGTACCGGTACGCCTATAGTATTTAGGCTTTATTACTGACTATTTGTGGATATCGATTTGATTATGATTATTGGATGTGTGAGATGTGGTTTGGGTGTGATTGCTGGAGCTCGGTTGACCAAGTGTCTCGGGGCCAATCACACTGGCAGTCAGACTGCTGGAGCTCGGTTGACTTAGTGTCTCGGGGCCAGTCTACTGTCCATATGGATTAAGTGGATATATTTGGAATCAGTGAGCCTGTATGGCTAGAGTGTTGTTTAACACTATTTTTCTGAGGTTGCGATATTCTAGGGTTCTATGTGATCCTTCATAAAAGTTGATTTTCAGAAAAAATATATAAAATGATTTTTCTGCATCTGTATGAACTTGCCTGTATATATACATATTACTCATATACTGTTGACTGTTTGCATTATCACTTAGAGTGTATGTATATATACTATAGTAATTCACTCAGTGAGGTCTGACTCCCCTCCGTTGACTATTTTTCAGGAGAGTCAACTTCCTCAGACCTCAGTAGCAGGTCGATACGCCGGATTTCTTCCGCCCCGGCTTCTTTATGTAAATTGTCTACTTGAGTCTTATTTATTTTATCTAGACACTGCAGTAGCTGTAAATTACAGCATTGGATTTTATGTACTTTATTTTAAAGAGATGTATTATGTTAAAACTGGATTTGTATAAGATTATACATTTATGAGATTATATATGCGATGTGATGAGTTTTGAATTATATCCAGTTGAGATGGATGATATTGTAATATTTATGATATTTATGATTTTATTTTCCGCTGCATATTATATTTTTATGGTTATTATTGCATATTTATTTTATTTTTAGGCTTGCTACGGGTTCCGGATTCGAAAGAATTCCCGTTCCCTAGCGCCGGTCATGGCCCCTGTTTTGGGTCGTGACATGAATATATGTTTTATATTTTAATGAAGGATATCAATAGAACGTGCTACCTAGCGGGCAGCACTAGGACCGAGTACGTACCGGTACGCTTATAACATTTAGGCTATATTACTAACCTGTTGAGGATATTGATTGGATTTGATTATTTGCTGTGTTATATGATTTGGGAGTGTGATTGCTGGAGCTCGGTTGACCAAGTGTCTCGGGGCCAATCACACTGACAGTCAGACTGCTGGAGCTCGGTTGACTTAGTGTCTCGAGGCCAGTCTACTATCCAAATGGAATAAGTGATATATTTGGAATAAGTGAGCCTGTATGGCTAGAGTGTTATCTAACGCTATTTTGAGGTTGCGATATTCTAGGGTTCTATTTGATCCTTCATGAACTGTGATTTTTAATAAAAATATATAAAATGATTTTATTGCACCTGTGTGTATTTGCTTGTATATATGCTTATTATATATATACTATTGATTATGTGCATTGTCATTTAGTATACATGTATATATATTATAGTAATTCACTCAGTGAGGTCTGACTCCCCTACGTTGACTATTTTTCAGGAGAGTCATCGTCTTCAGACCTCAGTAGCAGGCCCGTATGCCGGATTTCTTCCGCCCCGGCTTCTTTATGTAAACTGCTTATCTGAGTCTTGAGTTTTATTTTTATAATCTAGACATTGTAGTAGTTGTAAATAAATTGAGGGTTTTATGTATTATATTTGTGTGAGTTATGTATTTTAAGAATTTGAACTGAAACTTGTATTAAAGGATTTATTTATATATGAGATGAGAATTCGATTTAATTTCGTTTGATGGAAATATTATTTTGATATTTATGATTTTATTTCCGCTGCATTAAGTATTGTTATTATTATTGCATGTTTTATTTTATTTTTAGGCTTGCTACGGGTTCCGGATTCGAAAGAATTCCCGTTCCTTAGCGCCGGTCATAGCCCCTGTTTTGGATCGTGACAATATTTTTAGTATATTTTGGTATATTCGGACATATATGCAATGATATACACTTAATAATTGCTCAATATGTATTTTGGTATATTTATGGTTGATTTTTTGGTTATTTATAGCATATATATACTTGAAATATATTTAGTATATTTTCGATATATGTCTGCTATATATATGGTATATTTCTCAGTTATAAATATCATTTATGTTTAATTATGCATTTATTTATTTTCCATAAGTATACAATTTTATTCGAAGGATATTAATAGAACGTGCTACGTAATGGGATGCACTAGGACTGTGTACGTACCGATTCGTTTATCACGACCCAAAATAGGGGCCATGACCGGCGCTAGGGAACGGGAATTCTTTCGAATCCGGAACCCGTAGCAAGCCTAAAAATAAAATAAAACATGCAATAGTAATGACAATATATAATGCAGCGGAAATAAAAATCATAAATATAATAATAGCATATGCACCAACTGGATTTAAATCAAATCCTCATCATTACATATATATTATCTTTTAATACAAATCCAGTTCAAATATAATACAACATCTCTTTAAATATTTAACGACTACTGCAGTGTCTAGATAAAATAAACCCAAGACTCAGAGAAGCAGTTTACACAAAGAAGCCGAGGCGGAAGAAATCCGACGTACAGGCCTGCTACTGAGGTCTGAAGATGATGACTCTCCTGAAAAATAGTCAACGAAGGGGAGTCAGACCTCACTGAGTGAATTACTATAGTATATGTACATGCATACTAAAATGACAATGCATACAGTCAACAGTATATATCTAATATGTATATATACAAGCAAATACACACAGATGCAATAAAATCATTTTATATATTTTTATTCAAAATCATCGTTTATGAAGGATCAAATAGAACCCTAGTATATCGCAACCTCGAAAATAGTGTTAGACAATACTCTAGCCATACAAGCTCACTTAATCCAAATATATCCACTTAATCCATTTAGACAGTAGACTAGCCCCGAGACACTAAGTCAACCGAGCTCCAGCAGTCTGACTGTCAGTGTGATTGGTCCCGAGACACTTGGTCAACCGAGCTCCAGCAATCACACCTCCAAACCATATCTCACACATCAATTAATTATATCCAATCAATATCCACAAATGGTTAGTAGTATAGCCTAAATGCTATAAGCGCACCGATACGTACTCGGTCCTAGTGCTGCCCACTAGGTAGCACATTCTATTGATATCCTTCATTAATAAATATAAAACATTCATTCACAAATAAATGATGCATGAATTTAAATAACATAACAATATAAACCATATATATATTGGAAATATATCAAAAGTAAACCAGGTATATTTTGAGTATATATACGTCAAATAAATCCAATTAAATTATAAATTAAGCTAGAAATATATTTAAAAACATTTTAAATATACTTTATTAATAAAACATGTATATAATTCAAAATATACAGGAAATAAACCAAAATAAACTAAAAATAAACTTAGGTAATAATTGAATTATTCATGCATAGATAATCAAAATAAAACATATTTTTTCTAAATCATGCACCCTAAACATATATATATATAATATAGTAACTCACACTTAGTGCGCTCCACGAGATGGGTCCGACGGGCCTGGTCCACTAGGCCTCGGTCTCGGTGCAACTAAACAAACAATAATGATAGAAATCAAAATAAACCTAACAGAAAATCCTAGAACTCAATCTAGAATATTAAACACAGAAACAGAATTAGGGTTCGATCGGACATCACGTTTTACGAGAATTCTACAAAAATTCGGCAGAACCTCCCCTGTAAAACGGACATCTCCCTACTCAAAGAGTAGACCCGACCCTGCAAAGAAATACACTTCGAAAAACAAGCTCAAAACAAATCCACAACCCCTCGGTCGGACTCCAAACTACAGTCTATCGACTGGGGTCCACAAACACAGAATAATTTTAGAAATACCAAAAATACCCTTATAACATAGAAATACATTTTATACATAGAAATTACATAATTAACCTTTAAACACAGTAAAAACCGATAAAAACTCATTTTATTAGTAAAATTGTATATTATATATATAATTGAAAATAATTCACGAAAAAATAGTTTTAATTAGTTAAAAATACTAAATAATTTGTAGAAATCATTTTTATACCTTAAATAACTATTAAAACCAATTAAATGACATTTTTAGCCAATTTTGTGTAAAATTACCAAAATGCCCTTATATATATAAATATACTATAATTACTTCAAAAATTCACCAAAAATAGTATAATTATCCAAAATTCATTTTCTCAACATATTTATCAATAATATCAATAATTAAACTTAATTAACCAATTAAATTCAATTAAAAACACAATTAACCCTAATTTTCCAAAATTACATAAACTTAAATAATTCAAAATAAATACATAGAAATTCATAAAAATTCCAAATAAATTCCTATAATTCATTTCAACACCTATAATTATCATAAAACACAATTTCATAATTTAATTAATTAATTTCCGAAAATTAGAAAATAATATTAAAATATTCAAAAATACCCAAAAATCAAAATAATCTCCAAAAATTCCAAAAAAATTCATACATGTAGATTAAGCTACTAGGATCAACATTTATGAAGGGATTTTTCATGAATCAATCAAATTGAAGTCCAAAAAATTCAAAAACCCTAAAATGGCCAAAATTGAAAATTCAAAAACCCTAAAATGGCCAAAATTGAAAATTCAAAACCTAAGCAAATCAAGACCATTTTAGCTCAAACCAAAGCTAGAATCACACTCATCAGAGCTCAAGGAGAATAAAGAGATTGGCGGTGTCAAAAACGGCAACCGAAATCGCGAGGTGTGAAGAAATTGCAACTTTCAGCCAAAAATGGTTTCCTTGGCTTCGCCGGCGCCGGATGTAATATCCCGTGTTTTTAAAAATATTTTTACACTGTACCGGGATATACAGTGTCAATAATTTTTGTATATGCATTACGATATTTTTATGAGTTGATATGTATTTTAAACCTATTTTAATTACGGTATATTATTTACAGTGTTTTACGTAAAATTTTCCCGGGACTTGCATTTTCGGGGAAATTTTCACGTAAACAATGTATTATTAATTATTTTAAATGTATTTACGGACTTGCATGAACTCATACATATTTTTAAATTATTAAATAAAGCCTGTGTGTGTATATTTATTTAATTAGGGTTTATTATTTCCCTAATATTTTATTAAGTATTTAATTGTTTTATTGTTATTTAATTAATTTTATTTAGTATAAATTATTAAAATATTAATATTTTTATGTGTGTGGTGTATATTTGATGTGTGTAATTTAATATTATTTTAATATATAGTATAAAGTATATATATATACATATATTTGTCAAAAATCAAAAAGTTTGGAAAATTACCATTTTGCCCCCGACTTCATCTTCTTCCTCCCGATTCTCTCTTCTCCATTTCCGGTCGCTGTCGTGCCGTTCCTTCACCGTGGGTGTGCCGTCCGGTGTGCCACCATCTTCCCCGACCAGTTTCGCCGCCTGAGGAGGCCGTTTCCGGCGTCGGGAGAACGATTTTGGCCGGAGAAGCCGAAAATCAACCCACCGTCGATCACGCCGATTCCGGCCACCGTTTTCGACACCGCCAGTCTCTTTCTTCTCCTTGAGCTCCGGTGAGTGTGATTCTAGCTTTGGTTTGAGCTAAAATGATCTAGAATTGCTTAGTTTTCGATTTGTAAATTTCGGCCTATTAGGGTTTTTGAATTTTTTGAGCTTCGAATTGGATGATTAATGGAAACTTCCTTCACAAATGTTGTTCCTAGTATCTTAATATTCATGTATGAATTTTTGTAGAATTTTTGGAGATTGTTTGGATTTTTGGGTATTTTTGAATATTTTAATATTATTTTCTAATTTTCGGAAATTAATTATTTAAATTATGAAATTGGAGTTTATGGTTAAATTAGGTGTTTAAATGAATTATAGGAATTTATTTAGAATTTTTATGAATTTCTAAGTATTTATTTTGAATTATTGAAGTTTATGGAATTTTGGAAAAATTAGGTTAAATGTGTTTTTAATGGAAATTAATTGGTTAATTGAGTTTAAATGTTGATATTATTGATAAATATGTTGAGAAAATTAATTTTGGGTAATTGTATGATTTTTGGTGAATTTTTGAAGTAATTTAAGTATATTTATATATATAGGGGTATTTTGGTAATTTTACCCTAAATTGTCTAAAAACGTAATTTAATTGGTTTTAATATTTATTTAAGGTATAAAAATGATTTCTACAAAATATTTGATATTTTTAACTAATTAAAACTATTTTTCGTGAATTATTTTCAATTATATATATAATATACGGTTTTTCTAATAAAATGAGTTTTATCGGTTTTTATAGTGTTTCAAGGTCAATTATGTAATTTTTACCTATAAAATGTATTTCTGTGATTTAAGGATATTTTCGGTATATCTGGAATTATTCTGTGTTTGTGGACCCCGGTCGGTGGACTGTAGTTTGGAGTCCGACCGTGGGATTTTGATTGTGTTGAGCTCATTTTTCGAAGTGTGTTTCTTTGCAGGGTCGGCTCTACTCTTTTGAGTAGAGAGATGTCCGTTTTACAGGGGAGGTTCTGCCGAATTTTTGGTAGAATTCTCGTAAAACGTGATATCCAGTCGAACCCTAATTTTCGATTCTGTGTTTAATACTCTAGATTGAATTCTAGGATTTCTGTTAGGTTTATTCTGATGTCAGTTAATTATTTCTTGTTTAGTTGCGCCGAGACCGAGGGCTAGTGGACCAGGCCCGTCAGACCTATCTCGTGGAGCGCATTAGGTGAGTTACTATATTATATATATATGCTTAGGATGCATGATTTAGAAAGTGCATGTTTTATTTTGACTGAATATGCATAAATAATGTGATTTATATTCAAGTATATTTTTGGTATATTTTTGGTATATAATAAATTATATACATGTTTTGTTAATAAAATATATTTAAAATGTTTTTAAATATATTTTTAGTTTAATTCATGATTTGATTGGATTTATTTGACATGTATATACTCAAAATATACCTGGTTTATGTTTGGTATATTTTCGGTATATATATGGTTTATATTGTTGTTTCATTTACATTCATGCATCATTTATTTTTGTGAATGAATGTTTTATATTTAATGATGAAGGATATCAATAGAACGTGCTACCTAGTGGGCAGCACTAGGACCGAGTACGTACCGGTACGCCTATAGCTTTAGGCTATGTTACTAACTATTTGTGGATATTGGTTTGATATGATTATTGATATGTGAGATGTGGTTTGTGGGTGTGATTGCTGGAGCTCGGTTGACCAAGTGTCTCGGGGCCAATCACACTGGCAGTCAGACTGCTGGAGCTCGGTTGACTTAGTGTCTCGGGGCCAGTCTACTATCCAAATGGATTAAGTGGATATATTTGGAATAAGTGAGCCTGTATGTCCAGAGTGTTGTTTAACACTATTTTCTGAGGTTGCGATATTCTAGGGTTCTATATGATCCTTCATAAAAGAGGTTTTTCAGATAAAATATATAAAATGATTTTTATTGCATCTGTGTGCAATTGCCTATATATATACATATTATATATATACTATTGACTGTATGCATTATCACTTAGTGTGTATGTATATATATTATAGTAATTCACTCAGTGAGGTCTGACTCCCCTCCGTTGACTATTTTTCAGGAGAGTCAACTTCCTCAGACCTCAGTAGCAGGTCGATACGCCGGATTTCTTCCGCCCCGGCTTCTTTATGTAAATTGTCTACTTGAGTCTTATTTATTTTATCTAGACACTGCAGTAGTTGTGAATTAAAGTATGGGATTTTATGTACTTTATTTTAAAGAGATGTATTATATTGAAACTGGATTTGTATTAAAGATTATATACATCTATGTGATGAGATGAGATTTAGTTTAAATCCAGTTGATATGGAAAAATGATATTATGATTTTTATTTCCGCTGCATATTATATTTTTATTGTTATTATGGCATGCTTTATTTTATTTTTAGGCTTGCTACAGGTTCCGGATTCGAAAGAATTCCCGTTCCCTAGCGCCGGTCATGGCTCCTGTTTTGGGTCGTGACAAAGTTAGTATCAGAGTGAAGTTCGTATCAGAGTGGAGTTCTGTGTCAGGGCTTAGTTATGTGAGTTGTGGCCCTAGTTTTAAAGTTGTGTTTTCTGTTGGACTACTGCAGTGTATTAGGTTCGAGTATGTCTTGATGAGTATTCCTTGCTGTAGTTTTCAGCGTTATTCCTCCGTTGTCTGTTTTGTCTGAATCTTTTCGTTTGTCTTTTCAGAATGAGGAGGCGAGCGCGTGTCGCTCCACCGGTCGTTGAGGCCGAGGATGATGAGTCTTTTCAGGATGAGGTTTTACCTCCTGAGCAGCCAGTTAGACGTAGAGGTCGTGGCAGAGGTAGACCTCGAGGAGCGGCAGGTCGCCGTAGGCAGAGAGAGTTACAGGACGAGGAGCCTGTTGAGCCTGAGTTTGATGTGCCTGTTCCTCCAGTTGTTCAGCCTGCCTATCAGCAGGGTATGTCTGACCCTGAGGCAGCTTTGTTCTATGCCCGAGTTGGCAGGATTGCTTTTGATGGTACTTCTGATCCTTTAGATTTTTTGCATGCGATTGAGACTAGGACTCGGACTACTCATACCGAGTACCAGCGGATCATGATCGTTGAATTGTCTGTTGAGGGACCAGCTCTAGATTGGTTCATTCAGATGATCCAGCCCTATATGATGACGATGACCTGGGCTCAGTTTCGAGAGCGATTCATGAGGAGATTTTGTCCAGAGCCTCTTCGTTTGAGCTATCGTCTCCGTTTGACTAGTATTTCTCATGGAGATCGATCAGTAGAGGAGTATACCCGAGAGTTTCTTCGTCTGGGTAGATATGCTGAGGATCTGATGCGAGATCAGTATTTCGCTGTTATTACGTATGTTACTGGTTTGGGTTCAGCTTTTGCTGGTATGCCTACAGCAGGTCTTACTCTGGAGTCTGTGATTGAGCTAGCTAAGGAGATCGAGCTGAGGTTAGTTAGGCAGGGAGCGATGCCTGATTATTACCAGTTGGGAGTTCAGTCGAGTGGATTGCAGGCTACTCCATATTCGAGTTTTCATGTTGGTTCGAGTAGTCAGCAGCGAGGTTCGACTCAGCAGAGTCAGAGACAGCAACAGCGAGTGCATCGGAGCAGTAGACATGGCCGTGGAGGTCAGCGTAGATCGTTCAGATTTGGGTCAGGTGCTTCGAGCAGCAGCAGTGGTCGTAGTTCTAGATCAGCGGCCAGTGTTTGTCAGACTTGTGGTAGAGTCCATCAGGGACCGTGTTATCTGACACCGCTGACATGTTTCAGATGCGGGCAGACAGGACATTTTGCCAGATCGTGTCCTTATTCCGGGTATCAGCAGCAGCAGATTTCGCGATTCCCACAGCAGTCGATTGCTAGTGCAGCACCCGTGCCATTTCAGTTGCCACCAGCCCAGCATCAGAGTTCTACTCAGTTTGTTCCACAGCAGAGTCATGGTAGAGGTACTAGAGGAGGTGCTAGAGGTGTTGGCCAGGCTTCTACCAGTCAGCAGGGAGGTCGAGGTCAGGCCAGAGTTTTTCATCTGACTCAGCTGGATGCTCAGGCATCTAATGCAGTCGTGGCAGGTATTCTTTCTGTTTGTTACCTGGATGCTTTGGTTTTGTTTGATCCGGGTGCCACGCATTCGTTTGTTTCTCCTGTTTTTGCTTCTAAATCTTGTTGGCAAGCTTCGAGGATGGCTTTTCCTTTGTCTGTTGCCATTCCTCTGAGCGATTCCTTGGACGCCGATATTGTTCTTTCGGGTTGTCCAGTTCTCGTGGGAGATAGAGAATTATCCGCCGATTTGATTTTGTTGGATGTGATGGAGTTTGATGTTATTTTGGGAATGGATTGGTTATCTCAGCACTTTGCCGTGGTTGATTGCAGGAATAAGGAGGTGATTTTCAGAATTCCTGATGAAGAAGAATTTAAGTTTGTTGGTGATAGGAGTTCAGCACCTCAGAATCTTATTTCTGCTATTGCAGCTAGGAAGTTATTGAGGAAAGGTTGCCAGGGATATTTGGCATTGGTCAGGGATACGTCAGTGGAGAAGTTGTCACTCACAAATGTTCCTGTTGCTTGTGAGTTTCCTGATGTTTTTCCCGAGGAGTTGCCAGGTTTACCACCTCATAGAGAAATTGAGTTCTGTATTGATGTGGTCCCAGGTACTACTCCTATATCTATGCCACCCTACCGTATGGCTCCTGCAGAGTTGAGAGAGCTGAAGGAGCTGTTGCAAGAGTTGTTGGAGAAGGGTTTTATCAGACCTAGTGTTTCTCCTTGGGGTGCACCAGTCCTATTTGTGAAGAAGAAGGATGGTACCCTGAGACTGTGCATTGACTACAGAGAGCTGAATAAGGTGACAGTGAAGAACAAGTATCCTCTCCCGAGGATAGATGATTTATTTGATCAGTTACAAGGTGCACAGTTCTTTTCTAAAGTCGACTTGAGGTCGGGTTATCATCAGCTGCGGATCAGTGAATCCGATATTCCTAAGACAGCGTTCCGCACTAGATATGGTCATTATGAGTTTCTGGTGATGTCTTTTGGTTTGACTAATGCACCAGCAGCTTTTATGGACCTGATGAACAGAGTATTCCGACCGTATGTGGATCAGTTTGTGGTAGTCTTCATTGATGATATATTGGTATATTCGAGGAGTATGGAAGAGCACGTATATCACTTGAGGATTGTACTACAGACACTGAGAGATCATCAGCTTTATGCTAAATTCTCGAAGTGTGATTTCTGGATGGAGAGTGTTTCTTTTCTTGGACACGTAGTGTCTAAAGAAGGTATTCAAGTTGATCCACAGAAGGTTGAGGCAGTATCTGAGTGGCCTAGACCTACTTCTGTTACGGAGATTCGGAGTTTTCTGGGTTTAGCCGGGTATTATAGGCGGTTTGTGTAGGATTTTTCCAGGATTGCAGCCCCTATGACTCGCTTGACTCAGAAGAATGTTAGATTCGAGTGGTCAGAAGCTTGTGAGAATAGTTTTCAGTTGTTGAAGGAGAAGTTGACCACAGCGCCAGTATTAGCTTTGCCTAATAGTGTGGATAAGTTCACAGTTTACTGTGATGCCTCTAGAATTGGTCTTGGTTGTGTGTTGATGCAGAATGGAAGGGTGATAGCCTATGCTTCGAGGCAGTTGAAGAAGCATGAGCAGAACTATCCTACACATGATCTTGAGATGGCTGCAGTGATCTTTGCTTTGAAGATTTGGAGACATTATTTGTACGGGGTGACTTGTGAGATATTTACTGATCACAAAAGCCTTAAGTACATTTTCCAGCAGAGAGATTTGAATCTGAGGCAGAGAAGATGGTTGGAATTGTTGAAGGACTATGATTGCGAGATTCTTTACCATCCGGGTAAAGCTAATGTGGTAGCAGATGCCTTGAGTAGGAAGTCCTCAGGTAGTCTTGCTCACATCAGTGTTGAGAGGAGACCATTGATCCAGGAGTTGCATTTGATGGTGGATCAAGGTCTGATGATGAAGATCAGTAGATCAGGTGGACTGTTAGCTCAGTTTAAAGTACGATCTGTACTGAGGGATAGGATTAAAGCAGCTCAGAGCCGAGATCCTATTCTAGAAGAGCTTGCAGAGAATGTCAGAGCAGGGAAGTTCACTGATTTCACACTCGATGATGATGGTGTGTTATGGATCAGTGGTAGATTGTGTGTTCCAGATGTGGATGATTTGAGAGAAGAGATTTTAGAGGAAGCACATTCTACAGCCTACAGCGTTCATCCAGGTGTTACTAAGATGTACCACAGTATCAGAGATTTATACTGGTGGGATGGATTGAAGAAGGATGTTGCTGATTATGTTGCTAAGTGCTTGATGTGTCAGCAAGTGAAAGCCGAACATCAGAAGCCTTCTGGGAAGCTTCAGCCTCTTCCTATTCCCGAGTGGAAGTGGGAAAGGATAGCTATGGATTTTGTGATCGGTTTACCTCGTTCGAAGGATGGATACGATTCCATTTGGGTGATCGTAGACAGGTTGACGAAGTCTGCACATTTCTTGCCTGTGAAAGCCACATATTTAGTTGCTAGATTGGCGAAGTTGTATGTGAAGCATATTGTGTGCCTTCATGTAGTACCTGTGTCCATTGTGTCAGATAGAGGTTCAGTGTTTACTTCTCGTTTTTGGCAGAAGTTGCAGGAAGCGATGGGCACTAGGTTGGATTTTAGTACTGCTTTTCATCCTCAGACAGATGGTCAGTCTGAGAGGACGATCCAGACACTGGAAGATATGTTGAGGATGTGTGTCTTGGATTTAGGAGGTAGCTGGGATGATCATTTGTCACTTGTTGAGTTTGCATATAATAACAGCTACCATAGTAGTATTGGTATGGCACCATATGAGGCGTTGTATGGAAGGAAGTGTAGATCCCCGTTGAGTTGGGATGAGATCGGTGAGAGAGTTTTGACTGGACCAGAGATGGTTCAGGATGCTGTAGAGAAAGTCGCTGTGATCAAGCGTAGATTAGAGACCGCAGTTAGTAGACAGAAGAGTTATGCGGATCCTAGGCGCAGAGATGTGGAGTTTCAGGTTGGAGATTTCGTTTTTCTGAAGGTATCTCCGATGAAGGGTGTGATGAGATTTGGCAGGAAAGGTAAGTTAGCACCGAGATACATTGGACCGTTTGAGATTCTGGAGAGAGTTGGCACTGTTGCATATCGGTTGGATTTGCCTCCGAGAATGTCACAGGTGCATCCAGTATTTCATATCTCGATGTTGAGGAAGTATATCTCAGATCCTTCACACGTGTTGCAGCCCGATAGTGTATAAGTGAGTGAAGATTTGACGTTTGTGGAAGAACCTGTGGCGATCGTTGATTTTCAAGTTCGACAGTTACGATCGAAGCAGATTCCGATGGTTAAGGTTCTGTGGCGTAGCGACAGAGTTGAAGAGCATACGTGGGAGACTGAAGCTGAGATGCGAGCTTCTTACCCGTATCTCTTTCCTTCTTGATCTTTTCTTTTTAGAATTCGGGGACGAATTCTTGTAAGGGGGGGAGACTGTAATATCCCGTGTTTTTAAAAATATTTTTACACTGTACCGGGATATACAGTGTCAATAATTTTTGTATATGCATTACGATATTTTTATGAGTTGATATGTATTTTAAACCTATTTTAATTACGGTATATTATTTACAGTGTTTTACGTAAAATTTTCCCGGGACTTGCATTTTCGGGGAAATTTTCACGTAAACAATGTATTATTAATTATTTTAAATGTATTTACGGACTTGCATGAACTCATACATATTTTTAAATTATTAAATAAAGCCTGTGTGTGTATATTTATTTAATTAGGGTTTATTATTTCCCTAATATTTTATTAAGTATTTAATTGTTTTATTGTTATTTAATTAATTTTATTTAGTATAAATTATTAAAATATTAATATTTTTATGTGTGTGGTGTATATTTGATGTGTGTAATTTAATATTATTTTAATATATAGTATAAAGTATATATATATACATATATTTGTCAAAAATCAAAAAGTTTGGAAAATTACCATTTTGCCCCCGACTTCATCTTCTTCCTCCCGATTCTCTCTTCTCCATTTCCGGTCGCTGCCGTGCCGTTCCTTCACCGTGGGTGTGCCGTCCGGTGTGCCACCATCTTCCCCAACCAGTTTCGCCGCCTGAGGAGGCCGTTTCCGGCGTCGGGAGAACGATTTTGGCCGGAGAAGCCGAAAATCAACCCACCGTCGATCACGCCGATTCCGGCCACCGTTTTCGACACCGCCAGTCTCTTTCTTCTCCTTGAGCTCCGGTGAGTGTGATTCTAGCTTTGGTTTGAGCTAAAATGGTCTAGAATTGCTTAGTTTTCGATTTGTAAATTTCGGCCTATTAGGGTTTTTGAATTTTTTGAGCTTCGAATTGGATGATTCATGGAAACTTCCTTCACAAATGTTGTTCCTAGTATCTTAATATTCATGTATGAATTTTTGTAGAATTTTTGGAGATTGTTTGGATTTTTGGGTATTTTTGAATATTTTAATATTATTTTCTAATTTTCGGAAATTAATTATTTAAATTATGAAATTGGAGTTTATGGTTAAATTAGGTGTTTAAATGAATTATAGGAATTTATTTAGAATTTTTATGAATTTCTAAGTATTTATTTTGAATTATTGAAGTTTACGGAATTTTGGAAAAATTAGGTTAAATGTGTTTTTAATGGAAATTAATTGGTTAATTGAGTTTAAATGTTGATATTATTGATAAATATGTTGAGAAAATTAATTTTGGGTAATTGTATGATTTTTGGTGAATTTTTGAAGTAATTTAAGTATATTTATATATATAGGGGTATTTTGGTAATTTTACCCTAAATTGTCTAAAAACGTAATTTAATTGGTTTTAATATTTATTTAAGGTATAAAAATGATTTCTACAAAATATTTGATATTTTTAACTAATTAAAACTATTTTTCGTGAATTATTTTCAATTATATATATAATATACGGTTTTTCTAATAAAATGAGTTTTATCGGTTTTTATAGTGTTTCAAGGTCAATTATGTAATTTTTACCTATAAAATGTATTTCTGTGATTTAAGGATATTTTCGGTATATCTGGAATTATTCTGTGTTTGTGGACCCCGGTCGGTGGACTGTAGTTTGGAGTCCGACCGTGGGATTTTGATTGTGCTGAGCTCATTTTTCGAAGTGTCTTTCTTTGCAGGGTCGGCTCTACTCTTTTGAGTAGAGAGATGTCCGTTTTACAGGGGAGGTTCTGCCGAATTTTTGGTAGAATTCTCGTAAAACGTGATATCCAGTCGAACCCTAATTTTCGATTCTGTGTTTAATACTCTAGATTGAATTCTAGGATTTCTGTTAGGTTTATTCTGATGTCAGTTAATTATTTCTTGTTTAGTTGCGCCGAGACCGAGGGCTAGTGGACCAGGCCCGTCAGACCTATCTCGTGGAGCGCATTAGGTGAGTTACTATATTATATATATATGCTTAGGATGCATGATTTAGAAAGTGCATGTTTTATTTTGACTGAATATGCATAAATAATGTGATTTATATTCAAGTATATTTTTGGTATATTTTTGGTATATAATAAATTATATACATGTTTTGTTAATAAAATATATTTAAAATGTTTTTAAATATATTTTTAGTTTAATTCATGATTTGATTGGATTTATTTGACATGTATATACTCAAAATATACCTGGTTTATGTTTGGTATATTTTCGGTATATATATGGTTTATATTGTTGTTTCATTTACATTCATGCATCATTTATTTTTGTGAATGAATGTTTTATATTTAATGATGAAGGATATCAATAGAACGTGCTACCTAGTGGGCAGCACTAGGACCGAGTACGTACCGGTACGCCTATAGCTTTAGGCTATGTTACTAACTATTTGTGGATATTGGTTTGATATGATTATTGATATGTGAGATGTGGTTTGTGGGTGTGATTGCTGGAGCTCGGTTGACCAAGTGTCTCGGGGCCAATCACACTGGCAGTCAGACTGCTGGAGCTCGGTTGACTTAGTGTCTCGGGGCCAGTCTACTATCCAAATGGATTAAGTGGATATATTTGGAATAAGTGAGCCTGTATGTCCAGAGTGTTGTTTAACACTATTTTCTGAGGTTGCGATATTCTAGGGTTCTATATGATCCTTCATAAAAGAGGTTTTTCAGATAAAATATATAAAATGATTTTTATTGCATCTGTGTGCAATTGCCTATATATATACATATTATATATATACTATTGACTGTATGCATTATCACTTAGTGTGTATGTATATATATTATAGTAATTCACTCAGTGAGGTCTGACTCCCCTCCGTTGACTATTTTTCAGGAGAGTCAACTTCCTCAGACCTCAGTAGCAGGTCGATACGCCGGATTTCTTCCGCCCCGGCTTCTTTATGTAAATTGTCTACTTGAGTCTTATTTATTTTATCTAGACACTGCAGTAGTTGTGAATTAAAGTATGGGATTTTATGTACTTTATTTTAAAGAGATGTATTATATTGAAACTGGATTTGTATTAAAGATTATATACATCTATGTGATGAGATGAGATTTAGTTTAAATCCAGTTGATATGGAAAAATGATATTATGATTTTTATTTCCGCTGCATATTATATTTTTATTGTTATTATGGCATGCTTTATTTTATTTTTAGGCTTGCTACAGGTTCCGGATTCGAAAGAATTCCCGTTCCCTAGCGCCGGTCATGGCTCCTGTTTTGGGTCATGACAAAGTTAGTATCAGAGTGAAGTTCGTATCAGAGTGGAGTTCTGTGTCAGGGCTTAGTTATGTGAGTTGTGGCCCTAGTTTTAAAGTTGTGTTTTCTGTTGGACTACTGCAGTGTATTAGGTTCGAGTATGTCTTGATGAGTATTCCTTGCTGTAGTTTTCAGCGTTATTCCTCCGTTGTCTGTTTTGTCTGAATCTTTTCGTTTGTCTTTTCAGAATGAGGAGGCGAGCGCGTGTCGCTCCACCGGTCGTTGAGGCCGAGGATGATGAGTCTTTTCAGGATGAGGTTTTACCTCCTGAGCAGCCAGTTAGACGTAGAGGTCGTGGCAGAGGTAGACCTCGAGGAGCGGCAGGTCGCCGTAGGCAGAGAGAGTTACAGGACGAGGAGCCTGTTGAGCCTGAGTTTGATGTGCCTGTTCCTCCAGTTGTTCAGCCTGCCTATCAGCAGGGTATGTCTGACCCTGAGGCAGCTTTGTTCTATGCCCGAGTTGGCAGGATTGCTTTTGATGGTACTTCTGATCCTTTAGATTTTCTGCATGCGATTGAGACTAGGACTCGGACTACTCATACCGAGTACCAGCGGATCATGATCGTTGAATTGTCTGTTGAGGGACCAGCTCTAGATTGGTTCATTCAGATGATCCAGCCCTATATGATGACGATGACCTGGGCTCAGTTTCGAGAGCGATTCATGAGGAGATTTTGTCCAGAGCCTCTTCGTTTGAGCTATCGTCTCCGTTTGACTAGTATTTCTCATGGAGATCGATCAGTAGAGAAGTATACCCGAGAGTTTCTTCGTCTGGGTAGATATGCTGAGGATCTGATGCGAGATCAGTATTTCGCTGTTATTACGTATGTTACTGGTTTGGGTTCAGCTTTTGCTGGTATGCCTACAGCAGGTCTTACTCTGGAGTCTGTGATTGAGCTAGCTAAGGAGATCGAGCTGAGGTTAGTTAGGCAGGGAGCGATGCCTGATTATTACCAGTTGGGAGTTCAGTCGAGTGGATTGCAGGCTACTCCATATTCGAGTTTTCATGTTGGTTCGAGTAGTCAGCAGCGAGGTTCGACTCAGCAGAGTCAGAGACAGCAACAGCGAGTGCATCGGAGCAGTAGACATGGCCGTGGAGGTCAGCGTAGATCGTTCAGATTTGGGTCAGGTGCTTCGAGCAGCAGCAGTGGTCGTAGTTCTGGATCAGCGGCCAGTGTTTGTCAGACTTGTGGTAGAGTCCATCAGGGACCGTGTTATCTGACACCGCTGACATGTTTCAGATGCGGGCAGACAGGACATTTTGCCAGATCGTGTCCTTATTCCGGGTATCAGCCGCAGCAGATTCCGCGATTCCCACAGCAGTCGATTGCTAGTGCAGCACCCGTGCCATTTCAGTTGCCACCAGCCCAGCATCAGAGTTCTACTCAGTTTGTTCCACAGCAGAGTCATGGTAGAGGTACTAGAGGAGGTGCTAGAGGTGTTGGCCAGGCTTCTACCAGTCAGCAGGGAGGTCGAGGTCAGGCCAGAGTTTTTCATCTGACTCAGCTGGATGCTCAGGCATCTAATGCAGTCGTGGCAGGTATTCTTTCTGTTTGTTACCTGGATGCTTTGGTTTTGTTTGATCCGGGTGCCACGCATTCGTTTGTTTCTCCTGTTTTTGCTTCTAAATCTTGTTGGCAAGCTTCGAGGATGGCTTTTCCTTTGTCTGTTGCCATTCCTCTGAGCGATTCCTTGGACGCCGATATTGTTCTTTCGGGTTGTCTAGTTCTCGTGGGAGATAGAGAATTATCCGCCGATTTGATTTTGTTGGATGTGATGGAGTTTGATGTTATTTTGGGAATGGATTGGTTATCTCAGCACTTTGCCGTGGTTGATTGCAGGAATAAGGAGGTGATTTTCAGAATTCCTGATGAAGAAGAATTTAAGTTTGTTGGTGATAGGAGTTCAGCACCTCAGAATCTTATTTCTGCTATTGCAGCTAGGAAGTTATTGAGGAAAGGTTGCCAGGGATATTTGGCATTGGTCAGGGATACGTCAGTGGAGAAGTTGTCACTCACAGATGTTCCTGTTGCTTGTGAGTTTCCTGATGTTTTTCCCGAGGAGTTGCCAGGTTTACCACCTCATAGAGAAATTGAGTTCTGTATTGATGTGGTCCCAGGTACTACTCCTATATCTATGCCACCCTACCGTATGGCTCCTGCAAGTTGAGAGAGCTGAAGGAGCTGTTGCAAGAGTTGTTGGAGAAGGGTTTTATCAGACCTAGTGTTTCTCCTTGGGGTGCACCAGTCCTATTTGTGAAGAAGAAGGATGGTACCCTGAGACTGTGCATTGACTACAGAGAGCTGAATAAGGTGACAGTGAAGAACAAGTATCCTCTCCCGAGGATAGATGATTTATTTGATCAGTTACAAGGTGCACAGTTCTTTTCTAAAGTCGACTTGAGGTCGGGTTATCATCAGCTGCGGATCAGTGAATCCGATATTCCTAAGACAGCGTTCCGCACTAGATATGGTCATTATGAGTTTCTGGTGATGTCTTTTGGTTTGACTAATGCACCAGCAGCTTTTATGGACCTGATGAACAGAGTATTCCGATCGTATGTGGATCAGTTTGTGGTAGTCTTCATTGATGATATACTGGTATATTCGAGGAGTATGGAAGAGCACGTATATCACTTGAGGATTGTACTACAGACACTGAGAGATCATCAGCTTTATGCTAAATTCTCGAAGTGTGATTTCTGGATGGAGAGTGTTTCTTTTCTTGGACACGTAGTGTCTAAAGAAGGTATTCAAGTTGATCCACAGAAGGTTGAGGCAGTATCTGAGTGGCCTAGACCTACTTCTGTTACGGAGATTCGGAGTTTTCTGGGTTTAGCCGGGTATTATAGGCGGTTTGTGTAGGATTTTTCCAGGATTGCAGCCCCTATGACTCGCTTGACTCAGAAGAATGTTAGATTCGAGTGGTCAGAAGCTTGTGAGAATAGTTTTCAGTTGTTGAAGGAGAAGTTGACCACAGCGCCAGTATTAGCTTTGCCTAATAGTGTGGATAAGTTCACAGTTTACTGTGATGCCTCTAGAATTGGTCTTGGTTGTGTGTTGATGCAGAATGGAAGGGTGATAGCCTATGCTTCGAGGCAGTTGAAGAAGCATGAGCAGAACTATCCTACACATGATCTTGAGATGGCTGCAGTGATCTTTGCTTTGAAGATTTGGAGACATTATTTGTACGGGGTGACTTGTGAGATATTTACTGATCACAAGAGCCTTAAGTACATTTTCCAGCAGAGAGATTTGAATCTGAGGCAGAGAAGATGGTTGGAATTGTTGAAGGACTATGATTGCGAGATTCTTTACCATCCGGGTAAAGCTAATGTGGTAGCAGATGCCTTGAGTAGGAAGTCCTCAGGTAGTCTTGCTCACATCAGTGTTGAGAGGAGACCATTGATCCAGGAGTTGCATTTGATGGTGGATCAAGGTCTGATGATGAAGATCAGTAGATCAGGTGGACTGTTAGCTCAGTTTAAAGTACGATCTGTACTGAGGGATAGGATTAAAGCAGCTCAGAGCCGAGATCCTATTCTAGAAGAGCTTGCAGAGAATGTCAGAGCAGGGAAGTTCACTGATTTCACACTCGATGATGATGGTGTGTTATGGATCAGTGGTAGATTGTGTGTTCCAGATGTGGATGATTTGAGAGAAGAGATTTTAGAGGAAGCACATTCTACAGCCTACAGCGTTCATCCAGGTGTTACTAAGATGTACCACAGTATCAGAGATTTATACTGGTGGGATGGATTGAAGAAGGATGTTGCTGATTATGTTGCTAAGTGCTTGATGTGTCAGCAAGTGAAAGCCGAACATCAGAAGCCTTCTGGGAAGCTTCAGCCTCTTCCTATTCCCGAGTGGAAGTGGGAAAGGATAGCTATGGATTTTGTGATCGGTTTACCTCGTTCGAAGGATGGATACGATTCCATTTGGGTGATCGTAGACAGGTTGACGAAGTCTGCACATTTCTTGCCTGTGAAAGCCACATATTTAGTTGCTAGATTGGCGAAGTTGTATGTGAAGCATATTGTGTGCCTTCATGTAGTACCTGTGTCCATTGTGTCAGATAGAGGTTCAGTGTTTACTTCTCGTTTTTGGCAGAAGTTGCAGGAAGCGATGGGCACTAGGTTGGATTTTAGTACTGCTTTTCATCCTCAGACAGATGGTCAGTCTGAGAGGACGATCCAGACACTGGAAGATATGTTGAGGATGTGTGTCTTGGATTTAGGAGGTAGCTGGGATGATCATTTGTCACTTGTTGAGTTTGCATATAATAACAGCTACCATAGTAGTATTGGTATGGCACCATATGAGGCGTTGTATGGAAGGAAGTGTAGATCCCCGTTGAGTTGGGATGAGATCGGTGAGAGAGTTTTGACTGGACCAGAGATGGTTCAGGATGCTGTAGAGAAAGTCGCTGTGATCAAGCGTAGATTAGAGACCGCAGTTAGTAGACAGAAGAGTTATGCGGATCCTAGGCGCAGAGATGTGGAGTTTCAGGTTGGAGATTTCGTTTTTCTGAAGGTATCTCCGATGAAGGGTGTGATGAGATTTGGCAGGAAAGGTAAGTTAGCACCGAGATACATTGGACCGTTTGAGATTCTGGAGAGAGTTGGCACTGTTGCATATCGGTTGGATTTGCCTCCGAGAATGTCACAGGTGCATCCAGTATTTCATATCTCGATGTTGAGGAAGTATATCTCAGATCCTTCACACGTGTTGCAGCCCGATAGTGTATAAGTGAGTGAAGATTTGACGTTTGTGGAAGAACCTGTGGCGATCGTTGATTTTCAAGTTCGACAGTTACGATCGAAGCAGATTCCGATGGTTAAGGTTCTGTGGCGTAGCGACAGAGTTGAAGAGCATACGTGGGAGACTGAAGCTGAGATGCGAGCTTCTTACCCGTATCTCTTTCCTTCTTGATCTTTTCTTTTTAGAATTCGGGGACGAATTCTTGTAAGGGGGGGAGACTGTAATATCCCGTGTTTTTAAAAATATTTTTACACTGTACCGGGATATACAGTGTCAATAATTTTTGTATATGCATTACGATATTTTTATGAGTTGATATGTATTTTAAACCTATTTTAATTACGGTATATTATTTACAGTGTTTTACGTAAAATTTTCCCGGGACTTGCATTTTCGGGGAAATTTTCACGTAAACAATGTATTATTAATTATTTTAAATGTATTTACGGACTTGCATGAACTCATACATATTTTTAAATTATTAAATAAAGCCTGTGTGTGTATATTTATTTAATTAGGGTTTATTATTTCCCTAATATTTTATTAAGTATTTAATTGTTTTATTGTTATTTAATTAATTTTATTTAGTATAAATTATTAAAATATTAATATTTTTATGTGTGTGGTGTATATTTGATGTGTGTAATTTAATATTATTTTAATATATAGTATAAAGTATATATATATACATATATTTGTCAAAAATCAAAAAGTTTGGAAAATTACCATTTTGCCCCCGACTTCATCTTCTTCCTCCCGATTCTCTCTTCTCCATTTCCGGTCGCTGCCGTGCCGTTCCTTCACCGTGGGTGTGCCGTCCGGTGTGCCACCATCTTCCCCAACCAGTTTCGCCGCCTGAGGAGGCCGTTTCCGGCGTCGGGAGAACGATTTTGGCCGGAGAAGCCGAAAATCAACCCACCGTCGATCACGCCGATTCCGGCCACCGTTTTCGACACCGCCAGTCTCTTTCTTCTCCTTGAGCTCCGGTGAGTGTGATTCTAGCTTTGGTTTGAGCTAAAATGGTCTAGAATTGCTTAGTTTTCGATTTGTAAATTTCGGCCTATTAGGGTTTTTGAATTTTTTGAGCTTCGAATTGGATGATTCATGGAAACTTCCTTCACAAATGTTGTTCCTAGTATCTTAATATTCATGTATGAATTTTTGTAGAATTTTTGGAGATTGTTTGGATTTTTGGGTATTTTTGAATATTTTAATATTATTTTCTAATTTTCGGAAATTAATTATTTAAATTATGAAATTTGAGTTTATGGTTAAATTAGGTGTTTAAATGAATTATAGGAATTTATTTAGAATTTTTATGAATTTCTAAGTATTTATTTTGAATTATTGAAGTTTACGGAATTTTGGAAAAATTAGGTTAAATGTGTTTTTAATGGAAATTAATTGGTTAATTGAGTTTAAATGTTGATATTATTGATAAATATGTTGAGAAAATTAATTTTGGGTAATTGTATGATTTTTGGTGAATTTTTGAAGTAATTTAAGTATATTTATATATATAGGGGTATTTTGGTAATTTTACCCTAAATTGTCTAAAAACGTAATTTAATTGGTTTTAATATTTATTTAAGGTATAAAAATGATTTCTACAAAATATTTGATATTTTTAACTAATTAAAACTATTTTTCGTGAATTATTTTCAATTATATATATAATATACGGTTTTTCTAATAAAATGAGTTTTATCGGTTTTTATAGTGTTTCAAGGTCAATTATGTAATTTTTACCTATAAAATGTATTTCTGTGATTTAAGGATATTTTCGGTATATCTGGAATTATTCTGTGTTTGTGGACCCCGGTCGGTGGACTGTAGTTTGGAGTCCGACCGTGGGATTTTGATTGTGCTGAGCTCATTTTTCGAAGTGTCTTTCTTTGCAGGGTCGGCTCTACTCTTTTGAGTAGAGAGATGTCCGTTTTACAGGGGAGGTTCTGCCGAATTTTTGGTAGAATTCTCGTAAAACGTGATATCCAGTCGAACCCTAATTTTCGATTCTGTGTTTAATACTCTAGATTGAATTCTAGGATTTCTGTTAGGTTTATTCTGATGTCAGTTAATTATTTCTTGTTTAGTTGCGCCGAGACCGAGGGCTAGTGGACCAGGCCCGTCAGACCTATCTCGTGGAGCGCATTAGGTGAGTTACTATATTATATATATATGCTTAGGATGCATGATTTAGAAAGTGCATGTTTTATTTTGACTGAATATGCATAAATAATGTGATTTATATTCAAGTATATTTTTGGTATATTTTTGGTATATAATAAATTATATACATGTTTTGTTAATAAAATATATTTAAAATGTTTTTAAATATATTTTTAGTTTAATTCATGATTTGATTGGATTTATTTGACATGTATATACTCAAAATATACCTGGTTTATGTTTGGTATATTTTCGGTATATATATGGTTTATATTGTTGTTTCATTTACATTCATGCATCATTTATTTTTGTGAATGAATGTTTTATATTTAATGATGAAGGATATCAATAGAACGTGCTACCTAGTGGGCAGCACTAGGACCGAGTACGTACCGGTACGCCTATAGCTTTAGGCTATGTTACTAACTATTTGTGGATATTGGTTTGATATGATTATTGATATGTGAGATGTGGTTTGTGGGTGTGATTGCTGGAGCTCGGTTGACCAAGTGTCTCGGGGCCAATCACACTGGCAGTCAGACTGCTGGAGCTCGGTTGACTTAGTGTCTCGGGGCCAGTCTACTGTCCAAATGGATTAAGTGGATATATTTGGAATAAGTGAGCCTGTATGGCCAGAGTGTTGTTTAACACTATTTTCTGAGGTTGCGATATTCTAGGGTTCTATATGATCCTTCATAAAAGAGGTTTTTTAGATAAAATATATAAAATGATTTTTATTGCATCTGTGTGCAATTGCCTGTATATATACATATTATATATATACTGTTGACTGTATGCATTATCACTTAGTGTGTATGTATATATATTATAGTAATTCACTCAGTGAGGTCTGACTCCCCTCCGTTGACTATTTTTCAGGAGAGTCAACTTCCTCAGACCTCAGTAGCAGGTCGATACGCCGGATTTCTTCCGCCCCGGCTTCTTTATGTAAATTGTCTACTTGAGTCTTATTTATTTTATCTAGACACTGCAGTAGTTGTGAATTAAAGTATGGGATTTTATGTACTTTATTTTAAAGAGATGTATTATATTGAAACTGGATTTGTATTAAAGATTATATACATCTATGTGATGAGATGAGATTTAGTTTAAATCCAGTTGATATGGAAAAATGATATTATGATTTTTATTTCCACTGCATATTATATTTTTATTGTTATTATGGCATGCTTTATTTTATTTTTAGGCTTGCTACGGGTTCCGAATTCGAAAGAATTCCCGTTCCCTAGCGCCGGTCATGGCCCCTGTTTTGGGTCGTGACACCGGAGAAGGAAACTAGGGGCGGTGGAGTAGCTGGCTAGGGAGGGCGGAGCTGCTAGTGGCACACCGACGGTAGGTGGTCAGAAGTTGCAACGGGAGGGGGAGAAGGGATGGGCTCGGGAAGAAGAAAGGAGAAGAAGAAAAGAAAAGGAAAAGAAAAGAAAAGAAAAAGAAAAGAAAAGAAAAAGAAAAGAAAAAATAAAAAAAAAAAAGAAAAAGAAAAATAATAATAATAATAAAATATTTTGGAAAAATCACACACCACACACTTATTATAATAATTTAAAATTTAATAATAAATAAAATAATTAAATAACAATAAAATTAATAAAAAAATAACAAAATATTAGGGTAATATATTAAACCCTAATTAAATAAATATATATACACACATAGGCTTTATTTAGTAATTTAAAAATACGTATGAGTTTATGCAAGTCCGTAAATATATTTAATATAATTAATAATAAAATATTTACATGAAAATTTCCCCGAAAATGAAAGTCTCGGGAAAATTTTACGTAAAGGACTTTAAATAATACACAATAATTAAAATAGATTTTAAATACACAACAACTCTTAAAAATATCATAATATATATACAAAAATTATTAACACTGCATATCCCGATGCAGTATAAAAATGTTTAAAAACACGGGATATTACATCGTTAGACTTTAGGATCGATATTGTGAGAGTCATTTGAGGTGAAATTTGATTGATTGATTATTAAGATTTGATGTGAGTGAATAGTTTGGTTACTAGAGCTCGATTGACCTAGTGTCTCGGGGCAAATCACACTGACAGTGAGATTGCTAGAGCTTGGTTGACTTAGTGTCTCGGGGCCAGTCTACTATCCAAAATGGAATAAGAGAATTTATTTGGAATTAAGTAAGCCTGCATGGCTAGTGAGATACTTGTTTGAGGTTGCGAATAATTAGGGTTCTATTAGATTCTTCACCTAAATAAGTGTTTTCTGCATTTATGAGTATAAAAGTGGATTTTAGCATCTATGTGAAATGTGTGTGTGTGTGTGTGTGTATATATATATATATATTCACACAGATGCTACTGATGTCGGACTGGATATGTTTTAGATTGCATATATATATATATATATATATATATATATATATATATATATATATAACAATTCACTCAGTGAGGTCTAACTCCCCTCAATATTTTTTTCTAATATTCCTCATCATCAGATCTCAATAGTAGACCTCTACGCAAGACTTCTTCAGTCCTGGCTAGATTATATAAATTATTTATCTGAATATATATATATATATATATATATATATATATATATATATATATATATATATATATATATATATATATATATATATATATATATTCACACAGATGCTACTGATGCCTGACTGGATATGTTTTAGATTGCATATATATATATATTATAACAATTCACTCAGTGAGGTCTAACTCCCCTTAATATTTTTTTCTAATGTTCCTCATCATCATATCTCAATAGTAGACCTCTACGAAAGACTTCTTTAGCATCGGCTAGATTATGTAAATTATTTATCTGAACTTTTATTGTATTCTAGAAAACTGCAGTAGTAGTGCTTTGTATCTATAGAATGTTATTGTAGTGTGAGATCTCTGAATATTGTATGAAAATATTTTTATTTTATGAAATGATAATTAAGTATTTATTTTTATATCAACTTAAGTTTTAATTCTGCTGTATTTTTATTTATTTATTGCATGCGTTTTTATGTTTAAGGTTTGCTACGAGTTCCGGATTCGAAAGAATTCCCATTCCCTAGCGTCGGTCATGACTCCCTGGTTTGGGTCGTGACATCCAAGGAGCTTCAGTTCAGTCACCAGTTTTTTTGCTAGAAACCGTGGGTAGTTATTGTAGCACTGAAATTTTTTGGTGGATTTAGCTTGTGTTTTTGGGCTCTTTAGACTCCTCTCGATGTGTACGTCTCGATTCTTAAGTCATTTCAACTTTACGACGTCCGAATTGTGAGTTTTCTTCAATTTGAGTTTATGTTTATTTTAGGTTTTATTTTTTTAGCTTGTTATTGTTTGATTCATGGAATTTTCTTTTGATAATGTTGATTAGGGTAGCGTAATCTTCTTAAATATATTTTTTATATATATTTTTGAATTATGGGTAATTTTTTTATTATTTTAATATTAAAATATTGAATTTTTGATAATTATGTTAATTACTTAGTTTTAATGAAAATTTAGTTAAATTAGTGTTACTAAATTGAGTTAATAATTTTGGAATTATTAAAATAATTTTTAGTGAGTTTATATAATTTTTGAGAATATTTTTATATTATGTGAATTTTGTATATTTAGGTTAATTGTGTATTTTTGTGGAAATTATAGTTAAATAATATATTTTAAATGATACTGGAATTATATACGGTATTAAAATGATTTTTATAAATTATTTACTATTTTTAACTAATTAATACTAATTGTCAAAAATTATATTCAAATAATATATTATTTAATATTTTGGTGATTAAATGGATTTTTAATAACTTCTATTATATAATTAAGCTATTTGGGTATACAAAAGTGAATTTTTACCATTTTATGTGGAATTATTGAAAATTTTGATTTTTATTAATATTATATTACTATTTGAGATTTTTATTTAATTATTGTGAAAATAATCATATTTAGTGATTTAATGTTTAAATATATTATATTTTGGTATTTTATAGATATTTATGGGATTTAATGATTTTTAATATATTTATTATTTTATATTGATTTGTGGTGAATTATGAACTTCAGTTGGGAATTTGTACAATTTGAAGTCCCAACCCGAGCTGTTGAGCTTTGTGGTATTTAAAAGTGTGTTTTCCTTACAAGATCGACTCTACTGTCAATAGAGAGATGTCCGTTTTTGTAATAACCCTTATTTTTAAATTATTTTAATATAAATTGAGATATGCGGTGTTAATAAATTTCAAAGTTATATTTATTTATTTTATTATTTGTGATTAATAATTACTATTTTTATGTTAAATTATATTTTCTACGTAAATATTTTATTTTAGAAACTTATTATTTTAAACATTTAATTTACATTATTGATTTTATTTTCGGATAGTATTATTTTAATAATATTAATTTTAGTGCATTATTATTTCTATTATTGTTTTTATTAATTACATTATTTATTTTATTATTAAATTATTTCAATATTATTATTAATAATATTATTATTCATTGTTAATTTTATATTATGTATATATTAATATATGTGTGTGTGTGTGTATATATATATATAGGGATATATTTATTTGTGCTGGAGGTCGATTTAAGATAAAGTATTATTATAATATAAAGTTTTAATATATATATATATATACAAAAACGAACAAGAAAACAGAAACAAGCTTCCTACTTCCCCGCGCATCATCTTGTTCCCTGTCTATCACTGTGCCTCCCTGTTCTTCACACCGGACCGCCTCTCACCACCACCACCACTGCCAATCTCTTCCTCCTTCCCTCTTCCTCCCTGACGACCTTCGACAGCCAGCAGCTCATCAGAATGCCCAGAATTTTATAGCGGCAACAAAGTGAGTTTCTTACCGTCCATCACTCCTCCAATCACTAAATTGAGCACCGCCTGTCTCATTCAACTCCTGGAGCTTCAAGGAGGCCGAATCCAAGCTCCTTTCAAGCTTAAATCCGATCTTTTGTGAGTTTTCTTCAATTTTTAGTTTTGAGCTATTAGGGTTTTTTTCACGACCCAAAACAGGGGGCCATGACCAGCGCTAAGGAATGGGAATTCTTTCGAATCCAGAACCCGTAACAAGCCTTTAAAATAAAATAAAAGCATGAAAATATAATAAAATAAATAAAATATCTTGCAGTGAAAAATTAAAATCTCAAAATGGCAAAGCAACTCATCAGCTGATTTAATAATACAAACTCATCTCATATATATATAATCTTTTAATACAAATTCTCATTTCAAATCTTTAAAATACAAATCTCATACATATGTAAAATAAACATCCCACAAACTTAACTATAACTATTACAGTGTCTAGAATACAAATTAAAATCAAGTAAGTAGTTTACATAGTAAAGTCGAGGCAGAAGAAATCCGATGTAAGGGTCTGCTACTGAGGTCTGAGGATGAAGACTCCTGAAAAATAGTCAACGGAGGGGAGTCAGACCTCACTGAGTGAATTGTTATAATATATATACATGCATTGCTAAATGACAAATGCATACATTTAATAGTATATATAATAATATATATACAGGAAAATACACACGAATGCAATAAAATCATTTTATATAACTCTGAAAAATATCCATTTATGAAGGATCAAATAGAACCCTAAATGATCGCAACCTTAAATAGTATTAAACAACACTCTAGCCATACATGCTCACTTATTCCAAATAAATTCACTTGTTCCATTTGGACAGTAGACTGGCCCCGAGACACTAAGTCAACCAAGCTTCAACAATTTGACTGTCAATATGATTGGCCCCGAGACACCTGGTCAACTGAGCTCCAACAATCACACTCTCAAATCACATCTCACATCAAACAATTCAATCCAATTAATATCCACAAATAGGTTAGTAATTTAACCTAAATTCTATCGTTGTACCGGTACGTACTCGGTCCTAGTGCTGCCCACTAGGTAGCACATTCTATTGATATCCTTCATTCAAAATTCATTCATTCATTCATGAAATAAATGATGCATGACATTAAGTAAAATAAAAATATAAACCATATATATACTAGAAATATACCAAAAATAAACCAAGTATATTTTGAGTATATATACGTCAGATAATTCAATTCAATTATAAAATAAACCAAAAATAACCATATTTATACTTAAAAACATTTTTAGATATAAAAAAAAGGTAAAATATGCAATAAATTCAAAATATACCAAAAATATACTAACAATATACCTAATGTAATATCCCACGTTTTTAAATATTTTTATACTGCATCGGGATAAGCAGTGTTAATAATTCTTGTATATAATATTGATATTTTATGAGTTTGTTATTTAATTAAAGCTAATTTTAATTGTTTTATATTATTTTAAGTACTTTACGTAAAATTTTCCCGGGACTTGCATTTTCAGGGAAATCGATACATAAATTGTTTATTATTAATTATTTTAAATAGATTTCCTCATTTGCATGAACTCATATATATATTTTTAAAGTATTAAATAAAGTGAATATATGTGTGTATTTATTTAAATTAAACTAGGGTTTAATTAATTACCCTAATTTTTATTATTTATTATTTAGTTCTAATATTATTTAATTATTTTTAGGTGTATAAAATTGTTAAAATATTAAATGTGTGGTTTGTGATTTTTCCAAGTACTATATTAATATACTATATTATAAATTATTAAAGTATTATAAATATATATATATATATATATATATATCTAATTCTTTTTTTTTTCTTCTTTTCTTTTTCTCTTTCCTATTTTCCCTTCTTCCCCGACATACCCTTCCCCTCACCCTCGCCGTCCGTTCTTCCTCCAATCAGAGTGCCTCCAGCCTTCCATTGTCGACCACCACCTCACTAGCAAGTCCCACCATCCCAGTCATCTTCCCAGGCGCCGATCAACACGATTTCCACCATTTTTGGTCGAGACTCAAGCTTCCACTGTTCTTCCTCCTCCGGCCACCATTCTTCGCGTTTTCGGTGTCTTTGAACTCCTCAAGAAGCGGTGATCTTGATTTTAGCTTTGGTTTGAGCTCAAACTCCCTTAATTTTTTTGTTTTTCAATTTTTCCAATTTGGCCAAAATTGATTTTTGAATTTTTTTGGGATTTTTATTATTGATTCATGAAAAGTTCCTTAAAAAATGTTGATCCTAGTAGCTTTATCTTCATGTGTAAATTTTTGTAGAATTTTTGGAATTTATTTTGATTTTTGGGTTTTTTTGAATATTTTATTATTATTTTCTAATTTTCGAAAATTAATTAATTAAATTATGAAATTGTGTTTTATGGTAATTATAGGTGTTTAAATGAATTATAGAAATTTATTTGGAATTTTTGTGAATTTTTATGTATTTATTTTGAATTTTTTTAGTTTATGTAATTTTGGAAAAATAGGGGTAATTATGTTTTTAATTGAAATTAATTAGTTAATTGAGTTTATTTATTGATATTATTGATATATATGTTGAGAAAATTAATTTTGTGCAATTATATTATTTTTGGTGAATTTTTGGAGTAATTTTAGTATATTTATATATGTAGGGGTATTTTGGTAATTTTACCCTAAAATGGCTAAAAATATAATTAAATTGGTTTTAATAGTTATTTAAGGTATAAAAATGATTTCTACAAATTATTTAGTATTTTTAATTAATTAAAACTATTTTTTGTGAATTATTTTCAAATTATATATATAATATATGATTTTTCTAAATAAATGAGTTTTATCGGTTTTTAATGTGTTTTATGGTTAATTATGTAATTTCTACTTATAAAATGTATTTTTAGTATACAAGGGTATTTTCGGTATTTTGTGAATATTCAGTGAATTATGGACCTCGGTCGGTGATTTGTAGTTTGGAGTCCGATCGAGGGATTTTGGTTGTGTTTATTTTTGAAGTGTGTTTCTTTGCAGGACCGGCTCTACTCTTTGAGTAGAGAGATGTCCATTTTACAGGGGAGGTTATGCTGGATTTTCGGTAGAATTCTCATAAAACGTGATGTCCGGTCGAACCTTAATTTTGATTTTGTGTCTAATATTCTAGATCGAGTTTCTAGGATTTTCTGTTAGGTTTATTCTGATGTCTGTTATTATCGTTTATTTAGTTACGCTGAGACCGAGGCCTAATGGACCAGGCCCATCGGACCCATCTCGAGGAGCACACTAATTGTGAGTTACTATTATATATATATATATGCTTTAGGATGCATGATTTTAGAAATATATATTTTATTTTGATTAAATATGCATAATGATTTAATTAGTACTTAAGTTTCTTTTTAGGGTATTTTTGGTTTATTTTTGGTATTTTTTAAACTATATGCATGTTTTATTAATGAATTATGTTTAAAATGTTTTTAAGTATATTTCTAGTTTATTTTGTAATTTAATTGGATTTATTTGACGTATATATACTCGAAATATACCTGGTTTACTTTTGGTATATTTTTAGTATATATATGGTTTATGTTGCTATTTTATTCAATTCATGCATCATTTACTTTTATGAATGTATGCTTTATATTTTAATGAAGGATATCAATAGAACGTGCTACCTAGTGGGCAGCACTAGGACCGAGTACGTACCGGTACGCTTATAGCATTTAGGATATATTACTAACCATTTATGGATATCGATTGGATATGATTATTTGATGTGTAATGTGATTTGGGAGTGTGATTGCTGGAGCTCGGTTGACCAAGTGTCTCGAGGCCAATCACACTGACAGTCAGACTGCTGGAGCTTGGTTGACTTAGTGTCTCGGGGCTAGTCTACTGTCTAAATGGAATAAGTGAATATTTTGGAATAAGTGAGCCTGTGTGGCTAGAGTGTTTTCTAGCACTGTTTTGAGGTTGTGATATTCTAGGATTCTATTTGATCCTTCATAAACTGTGATTTTCAGTAAAAATATATAAAATGATTTTATTGCATCTGCGTGTATTTGCTTTTATATATATATACTTATTATATATATATACTGTTGACTGTATGTATTGTCATTTAGTATGCATGTATATATATTATAGTAATTCACTCAGTGAGGTCTGACTCCCTTCCGTTGACTATTTTTCAGGAGAGTCATCTTCATCAGACCTCAGTAGCAGGCCTGTACGTCGGATTTCTTCCGCTCCAGCTTCTCTATGTAAACTGCACACTTGAGTTTTATTTTATATCCTAGACACTGCAGTAGTCGTAAAATTGTTAAAAGATATTGTATTGTATTTGTTTGAGTTATGTACTTTAAGAATTTGAACTAAATTTGTATTAAAAGAGTTTATTTATATATGAGATGAGGATTTGATTTAAATTCCGTGGTGGATTATTATTTTGACATTTATAATTTTATTCCGCTGTATAGTATTTTACTTAATTGTGTTGTTATTGTTACTATTGCATGTTTTATTTTATTTTAGGCTTGCTACAGGTTTCGGATTCAAAAGAATTCCCGTTCCCTAGCGTCGGTCATGGCCCTTATTTTGGGTCGTGACAAAGTTGGTATTAAAGTGGAGTTGTGTGTTAGGGCTTAGTTGTGTGAGTCGTGGCCCTAGTTTTAAAGTTGTGTTTTCTTTTGGTAACTACTACAGTGAATTAGGTTTGAGTATGTCTTGATAAGTATTCCTTGCTTTAGTTTTTTGCATTATTCATCCATTGTCTATTTTGTCTGAATCATTCTATTGTCTTTTTAGAATGAGGAGGAGAGCGCGTGTCGCTCCACCGATCATTGAGGTCGAGGATGATGAGTCTTTTCAGGATGAGGTTTTACCTCCTGAGCAGCCAGTTAGATGTAGAGGTCGTGGCAGAGGTAGACCTCGAGGAGCGATAGGTCACCGTAGGCAGAGAGAGATACAGGACGAGGAGCCTGTTGAGCCTGAATTTGATGTTCCTGTACCTCCAGTTGTTCCGCCTGTTCAGCCTGCCTATTAGCAGGGTATGTTTGACCCTGAGGCAGCTCTGTTTTATGCTAGAGTTAGCAGGATTGCGTTTGATGGGACTTCTGATCCGCTAGACTTTTTGCACACAATTTAGACTAGGACTCGGACTGCTCACACCGAGTACCAGTGGATTATGATCATCGAGTTATTTGTCGACGGACCAGCCCTAGATTGGTTTATTCAGATGATCCAGCCCTATATGATGATGATGACCTAGGCTCAGTTCAGAGAGCGGTTTGTGAGGAGATTCTGTCCAGAACCTCTCCGTATGAGCTATCATCTCCGACTAACCAGCATTTCCCGTGGTGATCGATCTGTAGAGGAGTACACCCGAGAGTTTCTTCGACTGGGTAGATATGCAGAGGATTTGATGCAAGACCAGTATTTCACAGTCACTACCTATGTCACCGGATTGGGTTCAGCATTTGCTAGTATGCCTACAGTAGGCCTTACTCTGGAGTTTATGATAGAAATGGCCAAGGAGATTGAGCTGAGGCTAGTTAGGTAGGGAGCGATGCCTGATTACTACCAGCTGGGAGTTCAGTCGAGTGGATTGCAGACTACTCCATACTTGAGTTTTCATGTGGGATCGAGTAGTCAGCAGCGAGGTCCGACTCAGCAGAGTCAGAGGTAGCAGCAGCGAGTGCATCGGAGCAGTAGACATGGTCGTGGAGGTCAGCGTAAGTCATTCAGATTTGGGTCAGGTGCTTCGAGCAGTAGCAGTCGTCGTAGTTCTGGATCCGCTGCTAGTGTATGCCAGACCTATGGTAGAGTCCATCAAGGACCGTGTTATCTGACACCACTAACATGCTTCAGATGCGGGCAGACAGGACATTTTGCCAGATCGTGTCCTTACTCTAGGTATCAACAGTCGCAGATTCCACGATTTCCACAGCAGTCGATTGCTAATGCTGCACCCGTACCATTTCAGTTACCCTCCAGCCCAGCATCAGAGTTCCACTTAGCTTTTTCCACAGTAGGACGTGGTAGAGGTACTAGAGGAGGTGCCAGAGGTGTTGGCCAGGCTTCTACCAGTCAACAGGGAGGTCGAGGACAAGCCAGAGTTTTCCACCTTACTCAGCAGGATGCTCAGGCATCCAATGCAGTCGTGGCAGGTATTGTTTCTGTTTGTTACCTGGATGCATGGGTTTTGTTTGATCCGAGTGCCACGCATTTGTTTGTTTCTCTCATTTTTACTTCCAAGTCTTATTGGCAAGCTTTGAGGATGGCTTTTCCTTTGTCCGTTGCCACTCTTCTGAGCGATTCTTTGGATGCCGATATTATTCTTTCTGGTTATCCAGTTCTCATGGGAGATAAAGAATTATCTGCTAATTTGATTCTGTTGGATGTGATGGAGTTTGATGTTATTCTGGGAATGGATTGGTTATCTCAGCACTATGCCGTGGTAGATTGTAGGAATAAAGAGGTGACTTTCAGAATTCCTGATGAAGAAGAGTTTAAGTTTGTGGGTGATAGGAGTTTAGCACCTCAAAATCTTATTTCTGCTATTACGGCTAGGAAGTTGCTGAGGAAAGGATGTCAGGGATATTTGGCATTGGTCAGGGATACTTCAATAGAGAAGTTGTCACTCACAGATGCTCCTGTTTCTTGTGAGTTTCCTGATGTTTTTCCTGAGGAGTTGCCAGGTTTACCACCTCACAGAGAGATTGAGTTCTGTATAGATGTGGTTCCAGGTATTACTCCTATATCTATGCCACCCTACAGAATGGCTCCTGTAGAGTTGAGAGAGTTGAAGGAGCAGTTGCAAGAGTTATTGAATAAGGGTTTCATCAGACCCAGTGTTTCTCCTTGGGGTGCACCGGTCCTATTTATGAAGAAGAAGGATGGTACCTTGAGACTGTGCATTGACTATAGAGAGCTGAATAAGGTGACAGTGAAGAACAAGTATCCTCTCCCGAGGATAGATGACTTGTTTGATCAGCTATAGGGTGCACAGTTCTTTTCTAAGATTGATTTGAGGTCGGGTTATCATCAGCTACAGATTAGTGAAGCTGATATTCTTAAAACGGCATTCTGCACTCGATATGGCCATTATGAGTTTCTAATGATGTCTTTTGGTTTGACTAATGCACCAGCAGCTTTTATGGACCTGATGAACAGAGTATTTAGACCATATGTGGATCAGTTTTTGGTTGTCTTTATTGATGATATACTGGTTTATTCTAGGAGTATGGAGGAGTATGTATATCACTTGAGGATTGTACTGCAGACACTGAGAGATCATCAGCTTTATGCTAAATTCTCGAAGTGTGACTTCTGTATGGAGAGTGTTTCTTTCCTTGGACACGTGGTATCTAAAGAAGGTATCCAGGTTGATCCACAGAAGATTGAAGCAGTGTCTGAATGGCCTAGACCGACTTTTGTTACTGAGATTCAGAGTTTTCTGGGTTTAGCCGGGTATTATAGGCGGTTTGTATAGGATTTTTCCAGAATTGTAGCCCCTATGACTCGGTTGACTCAGAAGAATGTTAGATTTGAGTGGTCAGAAGCTTGTGAGAATAGTTTCCAGTTGCTGAAAGAGAAGTTGACCACAGCCCCAGTGTTAGCTTTGCCTAATAGTGTGGACAAGTTCACAGTTTATTGTGATGCCTCTAGAGTTGGCCTTGGTTGTGTGTTGATACAAAATGGTAGGGTGATAGCCTATGCTTCAAGGCAGTTGAAGAAGCATGAGCAGAACTATCCTACACATCCTTGAAATGGCTGTAGTGATCTTTGCTCTGAAGATTTGGAGACATTATATGTACGGGGTGACTTGTGAGATTTTTACTGATCACAAGAGCCTTAAGTACATTTTCCAGCAGCGAGATCTGAATCTGAGGCAGAGGAGATGGTTAGAATTATTGAACGATTATGACTGTGAGATTTTATATCATCCAGGCAAGGCTAATGTGGTAGCAAATGCCTTGAGTAGAAAGTCCTCAGGCAGTCTTGCTCACATCAGTTTTAAGAGGAGACCGTTGATCTAGGAGTTGCATCTGTTGCTGGATCAAGGTCTGATGATGAAGATAAGTATATCAGGTGGACTGCTAGCTCAATTTAAGGTGCGATCTGTACTGAGGGATAGGATTAAAGCAGCTCAGAGCCGAGATCCTATTCTAGAAGAGCTTGCAGAGAATGTCAGAGTAGGGAAGTTCACTGATTTCACACTCGATGATGATGGTGTGTTGTGGATCAGTGGTAGATTATGTGTTCCTGATGTGGATGATTTGAGAGAAGAGATCCTAGAGGAAGCACGTTCTATAGCCTATAGCGTACATCCAGGTGTCACTAAGATGTACCATAGTATCAGAGATTTATACTGATGGGACGGACTGAAGAAGGATGTCACTGATTATGTCGCTAATCACTAAGTGCCTGATGTGTCAGCAAGTGAAAGCTGAGCATCAGAAGCCTTCTGGGAAGCTTCAGCCTCTTCCTATTCCCGAGTGGAAATAGGAAAGGATAGCTATGGATTTCATGGTTGGTTTACCTCGTTCTAAGGATGGATACGATTCCATCTGGGTGATAGTTGACAGGTTAACGAAGTATGCACATTTCTTGCCTATGAAAGCCACCTATTCTGTAGCTAGATTGGCAAAGCTATATGTGAAGCTTATTGTGTGCCTTTATGGAGTATTTGTGTCCATTGTGTCAGACAGAGGTTCAGTGTTTACTTCTCATTTTTGGCAGAAGTTATAGGAAGCGATGGGCACTAGGTTGGACTTCAGTACTGCTTTTCATCCCCAGATAGATGGTCAGTCTAAGAGGACGATCCAGACACTGAAAGATATGTTGAGGATGTGTTTTTTGGATTTGGGAGGTAGCTGGGATGATCATTTGCCACTCGTTGAGTTCGCATATAATAACAGCTACCATAGCAATATTGGCATGGCACCGTATGAGGCGTTATATGGAAGGAAGTGTAGATTCCCTTTAAGTTGGGATGAGATTGGTGAGAGAGCTTTGATTGGACCTGAGATGGTTCAGGATGCTGCAGAGAAAGTCACCATGATTAAGCGCAGATTAGAGACCGCAGTTAGCAAACAGAAGAGCTATGCGGATCCTAGGGGCAGAGATGTGGAGTTTTAGGTTGGAGATTTTTTTTTTCTGAAGGTATCTCCGATGAAGGGTGTTATGAGATTTTGCAGGAAGGGTAAGTTAGCACCGAGATATATCGGACCGTTTGAGATTTTGGAGAGAATTGGCACTGTTGTATATCAGTTGGCTTTGCCTCCGAGTATGTCACAAGTGCATCCGGTGTTTTATATCTCGATGCTGAGGAAGTATATCTCAGACCCTTCACACGTGTTACAGCTCGACAGTGTAGAAGTGAACAAAGATTTGACATTTATGGAAGAACCTGTGGCGATCGTGGACTATCAAGTTCGACAGTTGCGGTCGAAGCAAATTCTGATGGTCAAGGTTCTGTGGCGTAGCAACAGAGTTGAGGAGCATACGTGAGAGACAGAAGCTGAGATGCGAGCTTCTTACCCATATCTCTTCCCTTCTTGATCTTGTGATCATTTTATTTTGGAATTCGGGGACGAATTCTTATAAAGGGGGAAGACTGTAATATCCCGCGTTTTTAAATATTTTTATACTCCATCGGGATATGCAGTGTTAATAATTCTTGTATATAATATTGATATTTTATAAGTTTGTTATTTAATTAAAGCTAATTTTAATTGTTTTATATTATTTTAAGTACTTTACGTAAAATTTTTCCGGGACTTGTATTTTCGGGGAAATCAATACGTAAATTGTTTATTATTAATTATTTTAAATAGATTTCCTCATTTGCATGAACTCATATATATATTTTTAAAGTACTAAATAAAGTGTATATATGTGTGTATTTATTTAAATTAAACTAGTGTTTAATTAATTACCCTAATTTTTCTTATATATTATTTAGTTTTAATATTATTTAATTATTTTTAGGTGTATAAAATTGTTAAAATATTAAATTTGTGGTGTGTGATTTTTCCAAGTACTATATTAATATACTATATTATAAATTATTAAAGTATTATTATTATAATATATATATATATATATATATATATATATATATATATATATATATATATATATATATATATATATATATATATATATAATTCTTTTTTTTTCTTCTTTTCTTTTTCTCTTTCCTATTTTCCCTTCTTCCCCGACATACCCTTCCCCTAGTAGCGGTGATCTTGATTCTAGCTTTGGTTTGAGCTCAAACTCCCTTAATTTTTCTGTTTTTCAATTTTTCCAATTTGGCCGAAATTGATTTTTGATTTTTTTTTGGATTTTCTTGTTGATTCATGAAAAGTCCCTTAACAAATGTTGATTCTGGTAGCTTAATCTTCATGTGAGAATTTATGTAGAATTTTAGGAATTTATTTTGATTTTTGGGTATTTTTGAATATTTTATTATTATTTTCTAATTTTGGAAAATTAATTAATTAAATTATGAAATTGTGTTTTATGGTAATTATAGGTGTTGAAATGAATTATAGAAATTTATTTGGAATTTTTGTGAATTTTTATGTATTTATTTTGAATTTATTTAGTTTATGTAATTTTGGAAAAATAGGGCTAATTGTGTTTTTAATTGAAATTAATTAGTCAATTGAGTTTATTTATTAATATTATTGATATATACGTTGAGAAAATTAATTTTGTGCAATTATATTATTTTTGGTGAATTTTTGGAGTAATTTTAGTAAATTTATATATATAGCAGTATTTTGGTAATTTTACCCTAAATTGGCTAAAAATATAATTAAATTGGTTTTAATAGTTATTTAAGGTATAAAAATGATTTCTACAAATTATTTAGTATTTTTAATTAATTAAAACTATTTTTTGTGAATTATTTTTAAATTATATATATAATATACGATTTTTCTAAATAAATGAGTTTTATCGATTTTTAATGTGTTTTAGGGTTAATTATGTAATTTCTACTTATAAAATATATTTTTAGTATACAAGGGTATTTTCGGTATTTTATGAATATTTAGTGAATTGTGGACCTCGATCGGTGATTTATAGTTTGGAGTTCGATCAAGGGATTTTGGTTATGTTTTGTGTTTATTTTTGAAGTGTGTTTCTTTGCAGGACCAACTCTACTCTTTGAGTAGAGAGATGTCCGTTTTACAGGGGAGGTTCTGTTGGATTTTTGGTAGAATTCTCGTAAAACATGATGTCCGGTCGAACCCTAATTCTGATTTTGTGTTTAATATTCTAGATCGAGTTTCTAGGATTTTCTATTAGGTTTATTCTGATGTTTGTTATTATTGTTTATTTAGTTGCGCCGAGACCGAGGCCTAGTGGACCAGGCCCATCGAACCCATCTCGAGGAGCGCACTAATTGTGAGTTACTATTTTATATATATATATGCTTTAGGATGCATGATTTTAGAAATATATGTTTTATTTTGATTAAATATGCATAATGATTTAATTAGTACTTAAGTTTATTTTTAGGGTATTTTTGGTTTATTATTGGTATATTTTAAACTATATGCATGTTTTATTAATGAATTATGTTTAAAATGTTTTTAAGTATATTTCTAGTTTATTTTGTAATTTTATTGGATTTATTTGACGTATATATACCCGAAATATACCTGGTTTACTTTTGGTATATTTTTAGTATATATATGGTTTATGTTGCTATTTTATTCAATTCATGCATCATTTACTTTTATGAATGTATGCTTTATATTTTAATGAAGGATATCAATAGAACGTGCTACCTAGTGGGCATCACTAGGACCGAGTACGTACCGGTACGCTTATAGCATTTAAGCTATATTGCTAGCCATTTATGGATATCGATTGGATATGATTATTTGATGTGTGATGTGATTTGGGAGTGTGATTACTGGAGCTCGGTTGACCAAGTGTCTCGGGGCCAATCACATTGACAGTCAGACTGCTGGAGCTCGGTTGACTTAGTGTCTCGGGGCCAGTCTACTGTCTAAATAGAATAAGTGAATATTTTGGAATAAGTGAGCCTGTGTGGCTAGAGTGTTGTCTAGCATTGTTTTGAGGTTGCAATATTCTAGGGTTCTATTTGATCCTTCATAAACTGTGATTTTCAATAAAAATATATAAAATGATTTTATTGCATCTGTGTGTATTTGCTTGTATATATATATACTTATTATTTATATATTGTTGACTGTATGTATTGTCATTTAGTATGTATGTATATATATTATAGTAATTCACTCAATGAGGTCTGACTCCCTTTCGTTGACTATTTTTCAGGAGAGTCATCTTCATCAGACCTCAGTAGAAGGCCTGTACGCCGGATTTCTTCCGCTCCGGCTTCTCTATGTAAACTGCTCACTTGAGTTTTATTTTATATCCTAGACATTGCAGTAGTCATAAAATTGTTAAAAGATATTGTATTATATTTGTTTGAGTTATGTAATTTAAGAATTTGAACTGGATTTGTATTAAAAGAGTTTATTTATATATGAGATGAGGATTTGATTTAAATCCCGTGGTGGATTATTATTTTGACATTTATGATTTTATTCCGCTGTATAGTATTTTACTTAATTGTGTTGTTATTGTTACTATTGCATGTTTTATTTTATTTTAGGCTTGCTACGGGTTCCAGATTCGAAAGAATTCCCGTTCCCTAGCGCCGGTCATGGCCCCTATTTTGGTTTATATTTTTATTTTATTTAATTTCATGCATCATTTATTTGTGAATGAATGTTTTATATTTAATAATGAAGGATATCGATAGAACATGCTACCTAATGGGCAACACTAGGACCGAGTATGTACCGGTACGCTTATAGCATTTAGGCTATATTACTAACCAGTTTGAGGATATTGATTGGATTTGATTATCTGATGTGTGATGTGACTTGGGAGTGTGATTGCTGGAGTTCGGTTGACCAAGTGTCTCGGGGCCAATCACACTGACAGTCAGACTGCTGGAGCTCGATTGACTTAGTGTCTCGGGGCCAGTTTACTATCCAAATGGAATAAGTGATTATATTTGGAATAAGTGAGCCTGTGTGGCTAGAGTGTTGTCTAACACTGTTTTGAGGTTGCGATTTTCTAGGGTTCTATTTGATCCTTCATAACCAGTGGTTTTCAGACAAAATATATAAAAATGATTTTATTGCATCTGTGTGTATTTGCTTGTATATATATATACATATTATATATACTTTGATTGTGTGCATTGACATTTAGTATGCATGTATATATATTATAGTAATTCACTCAGTGAGGTCTGACTCCCCTCTGTTGATCATTTTTCAGGAGAGTCTTCTTCTTCAGACCTCAGTAGCAGGCCTGTATGCCGGATTTCTTCTGCCCCGGCTTCTTTATGTAAACTACTCACTTGAGTTTTATTTTATCTATATACTGCAGTAGTCATTAAGTTGTTAAAGGGATGTTGTATTGCATTTGAACTGGACTTGTATTAAAAGATTTATATATATGAGATATGGATTTGATTTAAATTCCCTGGTGGTGAATTAATATTTTTATATTTATATTTATGATTTTATTTCCGCTGCATTAAGAGCTGTTGTTATTATTACTGGCATGTTTATTTTATTTTTTAGGCTTGCTACGGGTTCCGGATTCGAAAGAATTCCCGTTCCCTAGCGCCGATCATGGCCCCTGTTTTGGGTCGTGACATGACAGATGGCGAAACGGCGATGAGGACAATCAGGAAGAAGGAGAGGGAAGAATGGCAAATTCGTAAATAACTCAAACTTTATATTTTGTTTAAATAATAAATGTATATGTGTATATATATATATATATATATATATATACATTTACACTATATATTAAAATAATATAAACTCACACACATTAAATATACACCACACACATATAATTTAATATTTTTAATAATTTATACACTAAAAAAAATTAATTAAATAATATTAAAACTAATAATAAATAATAAAAATATTAGGGTAATTAATTAAACCCTAGTTAAATAAATAAATATACATATATACATTATTTAGTACTTCAAAAATATATATGAGCTCATGCAAGTCCGTAAAATTATTTAAAATATTTAATATTAAATTATTTACACGTTAATTTCCCCGAAAATAAAATTCTTGGAAAAATTTTACGTAAAGTACTTAAAATAACATAAAATAATTAAAATAAGCTTTAATTAAATAACAAACTCATAAAATATCAATATTATATACCAAAAATTATTAACACTGCATATCCCGATGCAGTATAAAAATATTTAAAAACACGGGATATTACAACAGGTCCGACGAGCCTAGTCCACTAGGCCTCGGTCTCGGCGCAACAAAATAAACAAATGACAACACAAAATCAGAATAAATCTAACGAAATTCCTAGAGACTTGATCTAGAATATTGGATATAGAATAGGAATAGGGATTCGACTGGATGTCACATTTTACGAGAATTCTACCAAAAATTCGACAAAACCTCCCCTGTAAAATGGACATCTCTCTAATAAAAAAATAGAGCCGGTCTTGCAAGAAAACACAATTCGAGAATATACAATCACACAACCCCTCAGTTGAACTCCCAACTACAATTCCACCAACCGAGGTTCATAACTTACGAGATATACACAGAACACATGAAAAATCCAATAATTCTCGATAAATTCAAAAATATTAACCGAAATTCATTTTATAATTCCAAATTACATATTTAGCCCAAAAACATATTAAAAATCATTAAAAATTCATTTATTTACAAAAATAGTATATTATATATAATTTGAAAATAATTTTTGAAAAATAGTTTTAATTAGTTAAAAATACTAAATAATTTATAAAAATTCATTTTTACACCTCAAATAATTATTAAAACCAATTTAACTTAATTTTCAACCAAATTATCAAAATACCCCTAATTATATATAAATTCATATAATATACTATAATTATTCAAAAATTCACTAAAAATTATATAATTGATCAAAAATTAATTTCTGATCATATAGTTCAATAAAATCAATACTTATACTCAATTAACCCATTAATTTTAACAAAATACTTATTTAACCTAATTTTCCAAAAATCACCTAAACTAAATAAATTCATAATAATTATACAAAAATTACAAATAAATTTCTAAAATTCATTTTAACACCTATAAACACCATAAATCACAATTTCATAATTTATTTAATTAATTTACAAAAATTAGAAAATATTAATAAAATAATAAAAAATTCACAAAAATCAAAATAATTCCCAAAAATTCCACAAAAACTACAGAATGTAGATTGAGCTACTATGATCAATCTTTGTGAAGGAAGTAAGCTTGAATCATTAGAATCGAAGTTCAAAAAAATCAAGAACACAAAGTTGCCGAAAATGAAAATTGATAACCAAGGGGAAATCTAGACCAAATCATATGAAACTAAGCTTGGAAATGAACTCACCGGAGCTCAAGGAGAAGATAGAGACTGGTGGCTTCCAAGATGGTGGCCGAAAAAGGCTTGAATGGAGTTAGTGAAATCTCTCGGGTTTTCGGCAATATCATAACCAAACAACGTGGGAAATGGAGGAAGAAGGTGGCAGAGGAAGCTTGGGAAGAAGGTGGACGTCCGGGAGGCACTCCGACGGCAAGGGAAAAGCTTGATAGTGGCGGAAATGGAGGTGGGGCGTGCGTCGAGTTGATAAGGAAGATGGGTGGCAGTTTTTGTAAATAAACCAAACTTATATATATATAACTTTAACTTACATTATTATAATATATTGATATTATATTAAAAAATAATCTACACCACATGTTAAAAATATCACCCAATATTTATATACATATACATATATATATAATACATATTAATTTAATAAAATTGTATAATATATACTTAATTAAAATAAACCCTAATTATTAAATATTTATATATATATATATATATATATGCATGTATATGTATATATATGTCACGACCCAAAACAGGGGCCATGACCAGCACTAGGGAACGGGAATTCTTTCGAATCCGGAACCCGTAGCAAGCCTAAAAATAAAATAAAACATGCAATAATAGTAGCAATATATAATGCAGCGGAAATGAAAATCATAAATATCACAATATTAATTTCACCAACTGGATTTAAATCAAATCTCATCTCATATATATATAAATCTTTTAATACAAATCCAGTTCAAGTATAATACAATATCTCGCATAAATAAAATACATAATATCTCATAATTAAATTACAAATACTGCAGTGTCTAGATTATAAAAATAAGACTCAAGTAAGCAGTTTACACAAGGAAGCCGGGGCGGAAGAAATCCGGCGTACAGGCCTGCTACTGAGGTTTGAAGATGTTGACTCTCCTGAAAAATTATCAACGGAGGGGAGTCAGACCTCACTGAGTGAATTACTATAATATATATACATACACACTAAATGATAATGCATACAGTCAACAATATATATCTAATATATATATACAGGAAATTACACACAGATGCAATAAAATCATTTTATATGTATTTTATTGAAAATCATCTTTTATGAAGGATCACATAGAACTTTAGAATATCGCAACCTCGAAAACAGTGTTAGACAACACTCTAGCCATACAGGCTCACTGAATCCAAATATATCCACTTAATCCATTTAGACAGTAGACTGGCCCCGAGACACTAAGTCAACCGAGCTCCAGCAGTCTGACTGCCAGTGTGATTGGCCCCGAGACACTTGGTCAACCGAGCTCCAGCAATCACACCTCCAAACCATATCTCACACATATCAATAATCACATCCAATCAATATCCACAAATGGTTAGTAATATAGCCTAAATGCTATAGGCGTACCGGTACGTACTCGGTCCTAGTGCTGCCCACTAGGTAGCACGTTCTATCGATATCCTTCATTAATAAATATAAAACATTCATTCACAAAAATAAATGATGCATGAAGTTCAATAAAATATCAACATAAACCATATATATACTAGAAATATACCAAAAATAAACCAGGTATATTTCGAGTATATATATACGTCAAATAAATCTAATCAAATCATAAATTAAACTAGAAATATATTTAAAAATATTTTTTAAATATAATTTATTAACAAAACATGCATATAATTTAATATATACCAAAAATAAACCAAAAATATACTTAAATACAAATCACATTATTTATGCATATTTAATCAAAATAAAACATATATTTCTAAATCATGCATCCTAAGCATATATATATATAGTATAGTAACTCACCCTAGTGCGCTCCACGAGACGGGTCCGACGGGCCCGGTCCACTAGCCCTCGGTCTCGGTACAACTAAACAAACAATAAATAACCGACATTAGAATAAACCTAACAGAAATCCTAGAATTCGATCTAGAGTATTAAACACAGAATTAATATTAGGGTTCGACCGGATATCACGTTTTACGAGAATTCTACCGAAAATCTGGCATAACCTCCCCTGTAAAATGGACATCTCTCTACTCAAAAGAGTAAAGCCGACCCTGTAAGGAAATACACTTCGAAAAACTACACAGAGCACAATCAAAATCTCACGGTCGGACTCCAAACTACAGTCCACCGACCGAGGTCCACAATCACAGAATAATTTCAGAAATACCAAAAATATCCTTATAACATAGAAATTCATTTTATAATTAGAAATTACATAATTAACCTTAAAACACAGTAAAAATCAATAAAAACTCATTTTATTAGTAAAATCGTATATTATATATATAATTGAAAATAATTCACGAAAAATAGTTTTAATTAGTTAAAAATACTAAATAATTTGTAGAAATCATTTTTATACTTTAAATAACTATTAAAACCAATTAAATTACATTTTTAGCCAATTTTGTGTAAAATTACCAAAATACCCCTATATATATAAATATACTATAATTACTTCAAAAATTCACCAAAAATTATACAATTATCCAAAATTAATTTTCTCAACATATTTATCAATAATATCAATAATTAAACTCAATTATCCAATTAAATTCAATTAAAAACATAATTAACCCTAATTTCCCAAATTACATAAACTCAAATAATTCAAAATAAATACTTAGAAATTCATAAAAATTCCAAATAAATTCCTATAATTCATTTCAACACCTAATTTAACCATAAAACACAATTTCATAATTTAAATAATTAATTTCCGAAAATTAGAAAATAATATTAAAATATTCAAAAATACCCAAAAATCCAAAAAATCTCCAAAAATTCCACAAAAATTCATAAATGTAGATTAAGCTACTAGGATCAACATTTGTGAAGGGAGTTTTCATGAATCAATCAATTAAAAGCTCAAAAAAATCAAAAACCCTAATATGGCCCAATTGGAAAATTCGAAACCTAAGCAAATCTAGACCATTTAAGCTCAAACCAAAGCTAGAATCACACTCATCGGAGCTCAAGGAGAAGAAAGAGACTAGCAGTGTCGAAAATGGTGGCCGAAATTATCATCGACGGTGAGGAGAAGAAATTTTGGCCAAAAGAAGAAAAGAGACTGCCGGCGCCGGGGAAGAAGGCTGCTGGCGGCGGGGAACGACTGGGGACAGCGGTGGCAAGCCAGGAGGCACACCGATGGTAGGGGATCGACGTGACAGACGGTGGTTGGTGGTGAGGGGATGGTCGGGCACGGGAAGGAGAAGAAGAAAAAAGAAAAGAAAAAGAAAAAGAAAAGAAAAAGAAAAAGAAAAAAAAAGAAAAATAATGAAAAATAATTTTAATAAAATATTTAAAAAAATCACACCGACACATATAATTTAATATTTTAATAATTTAATAACAAATAAAAATAATTAAATAACAATTAATAGACAAATAATAAAATATTAGGGTAATATAAACCCTAATTAAATAAATATCGCACACATACACGGTGTTTAGTAATTTAAAAATACGTATGAGTTCATGCAAGTCCGAAAATATATTTAAAATAATTAATAATAAATTATTTACGTAAAAATTTCCCCGAAAATGCAAGCCTTGGGAAAATTTTACGTAAAGCACTGTAAATAATACACAATAATTAAAATAGGTTTTAAATACATATCAACTCGTAAAAATATCGTAATATATACACAAAAATTATTAACACTGTATATCCCGGTAGAGTGTAAAAATATTTAAAAACACGGGATATTACAGTCTTCCCCCCTTACAACAATTCATCCTCGAATTCCAGAAAACAAGATCAAGAAGGAAAGAGATACGGGTAAGAAGATCGCATCTCAGCTTCAGTCTCCCACGTATGCTCCTCGACTCTATTGCTACGCCATAGAACCTTGACCATCGAAATCTGTTTCGAACGCAACTATCGAACTTGATAATCTACGATCGCCACAGGTTCTTCCACAAACGTCAAATCTTCACTTACTTCTACACTGTCAGGTTGCAACACATGTGAAGGGTCTGAGATATACTTCCTCAACATCGAGATATGAAATACTGGATGCACTTGTGACATACTTGGAGGCAAATCCAACCGATATGCAACAGTGCCAACTCTCTCCAGAATCTCAAACGGTCCAATATATCTCGGTGCTAACTTACCCTTCCTACCAAATCTCATCACACCCTTCATCGGAGATACCTTCAGAAAAATAAAATCTCCAACCTGAAACTCCACATCTCTGCGCCTAGGATCCGCATAACTCTTCTGTCTGCTAACTGTGATCTCTAATCTGTGCTTAATCACGGTGACTTTCTCTGCAGCATCCTGAACCATCTCAGGTCCAGTCAAAGCTCTCTCACCAATCTCATCCCAACACAAAGGGGATCTACACTTCCTTCCATACAAAGCCTCATACGGTGCCATACCAATACTGCTATGGTAGCTGTTATTATATGCAAATTCAACAAGCGACAAATGATCATCCCAGCTACCTCCCAAATCCAAGACACACATCCTCAACATATCTTCCGGTGTCTAGATCGTCCTCTCAGACTGACCATCTGTCTGAGGATGAAAAGCAGTACTGAAGTCCAACCTAGTGCCCATCATTTCTTGCAACTTCTGCTAAAAATGAGAAGTAAACACCGAACCTCTATCTGACACAATGGACACAGGTACTCCATGAAGGCATACGATATGCTTCATATACAACTTCGCCAATCTAGCTACGAAATATGTGGCTTTCATAGGTAGGAAATGTGCAGACTTCGTCAACCTGTCTACAATCACCCAGATGGAATCGTATCCATCCTTCGAACGAGGTAAACCGACCACAAAATCCATAGCTATCCTTTCCCACTTCCACTCGGGAATAGGAAGAGGCTGAAGCTGTAATATCCCGTGTTTTTAAAATATTTTTACACTGTACCGAGATATATAGTGTTAATAATTTTTGAATATATATTACGATATTTTCACGAGTTGATATGTATTTAAAATCTATTTTAATTAATGTGTCTTATTTACAGTGTTTTATGTAAAATTTTCCAGGGACTTGTATTTTCGGAGAAATTTTCACGTAAATAATTTATTAATAATTATTTTAAATATATTTTCGGACTTGCATGAACTCATGCGTATTTTTAAATTACTAAATAAGACTATGTGTGTGAATATTTATTTAATTAGGGTTTAATATATATTACCCTAATATTTTATTATTTGTTTATTTATTTATTGTTATTTAATTATTTTATTTATTATTAAATTATTAAAATTATTTTTATTATTATTTTATTAATTTTTTTCTTTTTTCTTTCTTTTTCTTTTTTTTTTCTTTTCTTTTTCTTTTCTTTTTCTTTTCTTTCTTTTTCTTTTTCTTCTTCTTCTTCTTCCTTCCCTCCCGCGCCCGACTCCCTTCCTTCCCACTGAAACTCCGGTCACCTATCGTCGGTGTACCTCCCGGCTTGCCACCATCGTTCCCAGCCATCCCCCGTCGCCAGCAGCCTCCTTCTCCGGCGCCGAC
>CANTUR010001267.1:0-87251 GCA_947683625.1 Mallotus nudiflorus
CTGCCTCAATCTTCTGTGGATCAACCTGGATACCTTCTTTAGACACTACGTGTCCAAGAAAAGAAACACTCTCCATCCAGAAATCACACTTCGAGAATTTAGCATAAAGCTGATGATGTCTCATTGTCTGTAGTACAATCCTCAAATGATATACATGCTCCTCCATACTCCTTGAATAAACCAGTATATCATCGATGAAGACTACCATAAACTAATCCACATATGGTCTGAATACCCTGTTCATCAGGTCCATAAAAGCTGCTGGTGCATTAGTCAAACCAAAAGACATCACCAGAAACTCATAATGGCCATATCTAGTGCGGAATGCTGTTTTAGAAATATCAACTTCACTAATCCGCAACTGATGATAACCCGACCTCAAGTCAATCTTTGAAAAGAACTGTGCACCCTGTAGCTGATCAAACAAGTCATCTATCCTCGGGAGAGGATACTTGTTCTTCACTATCACCTTATTCAGCTCTCTGTAGTCAATGCACAGTCTCAGGGTACCATCCTTCTTCTTCACAAATAGGACTGGTGCACCCCAAAGAGAAACACTAGGTCTGATAAAACCCTTATCGAACAACTCTTGCAACTGCTCCTTTAACTCTTTCAACTCTGCAGGAGCCATTCTGTAGGGTGGCATAGATATAGGAGTAGTACCTGGTACCATATTTATACAGAATTCAATCTCTCTGTGAGGTGGTAAACCTGGCAACTCCTCAGGAAAAACATAAGGAAACTCACAAGCAACAGGAACATCTGTGAGTGACAACTTCTCCACTGAAGTATCCCTGACCAATGCCAAATATCCCTGACCAATGCCAAATATCCCTGACAACCTTTCCTCAATAACTTCCTAGCCGTAATAGTAGAAATAAGATTCTGAGGTGCTGAACTCCTATTACCCACAAACTTAAAATCTTCTTCACCAGGAATTCTGAAAGTCACCTCTTTATTCCTGCAATCTACCAAGGTATAGTGCTGAGATAACCAATCTATTCCCAAAATAACATCAAACTCCATCACATCCAATAGAATCAAATCAGCGGATAATTCTCTATCTCCCACGAGAACTGGACAACCAGAAAGAACAATATCGGTGTCCAAGGAATCACTCAGAGGAGTGGCAACGGACAAAGGAAAAGCCATCCTTGAAGCTTGCCAACAAGACTTGGAAGCAAAAACGGGAGAAACAAACAAATGCATGGCACCCGGATCAAACAAAACCCATGCATCCAGGTAACAGACAGAAACAATACCTGCCACGACTGCATTAGATGCCTGAGCATCCTGCTGAGTAAGGTGGAAGACTCTGGCCTATCCTCGACCTCCCTGTTGACTGGTAGAAGCCTAGCCAACACCTCTGGCACCTCCTCTAGTACCTTTACCACGACTCTACTGCGGAACAAATTGAGTGGGACTCTGATGCTGGGCTGGAGGCAACTGAAATGGCATGGGTGCAGCACTAGCAATCGACTGCTGTGGGAATCATGGAATCTGCGGCTGCTAATACCCAGAATAAGGACACGATCTGGCAAAATGTCTTGTCTGCTGGCATCTGAAGCATGTCAGTGTTGTCAGATAACACGGTCCCTGATGGACTCTACCACAGGTCTGGCAAACACTGGAAGCTGATCCAGAACTACGACCACTGCTGTTGCTCGAAGCACTTGACCCAAATATGAACGGTCTACACTGACCTCCACGGCCATGTCTACTGCTCCGATGCACTCGCTGCTGCTGCCTCTGACTCTACTGAGTCGGACCTCGCTGCTGACTACTCGAGCCAACATGAAAACTCGAATGTGGTGTAGTCTGCAATCCACTCGATTGAACTCCCAGCTGGTAATAATCAGGCATCGCTCCCTGCCTAACTAGCCTCAGCTCAATCTCCTTGGCCATCTCTATCACAGACTCGAGAGTAAGGCCTGCTGTAGGCATACCAGCAAATGTTGAACCCAATCCGGTGACATAGGTAGTGACTGCGAATTACTGGTCTCGCATTAGATCCTCTGCATATATACCCAGCCGAAGAAACTCTCGAGTATACTCCTCAACTGATCGATCACCACGAGAAATGCTGGTCAATTGGAGACGATAGCTCATACGAAGAGGCTCTGGACAGAATCTCCTCATAAACTGCTCTCGGAACTGAACCCAAGTCATCATCATCATATAGGGCTAGATCATCTGAATAAACCAATCTAGGGCTGGTCCCTCGACAGACAACTCGATGATCATAATCCACTGGTACTCGGTGTGAGCAGTCCAAGTCCGAGTCTCGACCACGTGCAAAAAGTCTAACGGATCCGAAGTCCCATCGAAAGCAATCCTGCCAACTCGGGCATAGAACAAAGCTGCCTCAAGGTCAGACATACCCTGCTGGTAGGCAGGCTGAACAACAAGAGGCACAGGAACATCAAACTCAGGCTCTACAGGCTCCTCATCCTGTAACTCTCTCTGCCTATGGCGACCTACCGCTCCTCGAGGTCTACCTTTGCCATGACCTCTATGTCTAACTGGCTGCTCAGGAGGTAAAACCTCATCCTGAAAAGATTCATCATCCTCAGCCTCAACGACCGGTGGAGTGACACGCGCTTGCCTCCTCATTCTGAAAAGACAAACTGAAAGATTCAGACAAAACAGACAACAGAGGGTTAATGCAGAAAACTAAAGCAAGGAATACTTATCAAGACATACTCAAACCTAATTCACTACAGTATTTACCAAAAGAAAACACAACTTAAAAACTAGGGCCACAACTCACACAACTAAGCCCTGACACAGAACTCCGCTCTGATACCAACTTTGTCACGACCCAAAACAGGGGCCATGACCGGCGCTAGGGAACGGGAATTCTTTCGAATCTGGAACTCGTAGCAAGCCTAAAAAAATAAAATAAAACATATAGTGATAAAAATAACCACACTTAATGCGACGGAAATAAAATCATAATTATCAAAATAAAAATCCATATCTCATATATAGATAAATCCTTCGATACAAGTCTCAGTTCAACTTCTTAAAATACATAACTCACACAAATATAATACATAAAACCCATAATTTATTTACAACTACTGCAGTGTCTAGATTATAAAAATAAAACTCAAGACTCAGATAAGCAGTTTACATAAAGAAGCCGGGGCGGAAGAAATCCGGCATACAGGCCTGCTACTGAGGTCTGAAGACGATGACTCTCTTGAAAAATGGTCAACAGAGGGGAGTCAGACCTCACTGATTGAATTACTATAATATATATACATGCATACTAAATGACAATGCACACAATCAAAAGTATATATATCTAATAAGTATATATATACAAGCAAATACACGCAGATGCAAAAAAATCATTTTATATATATTTATTGAAAATCACAGTTTATGAAGGATCAAATAGAACCCTAGAATATCGCAACCTCAAAACAGTGTTAGACAACACTCTAGCCATACAGGCTCACTTATTCTAATATATGATCACTTGATCCATTTGGACAGTAGACTGGCCCCAAGACACTAAGTCAACCGAGCTCCAGCAGTCTGACTGTCAGTGTGATTGGCCTCGAGACACTTGGTCAACCGAGCTCCAGCAATCACACTCCCAAATCATATCTCACAAATCAAATAAATCAATTCCAATCAATATTCTCAAACAGGTTAGTAATATAGCCTAAATACTATAAGCGTACCGGTACGTACTCGGTCCTAGTGCTGCCCACTAGGTAACACGTTCTATCGATATCCTTCATTAATAAATATAAAACATACATTCATAAAAGTAAATGATGCATGAATTTAAATATAAATAGCAACATAAACCATATATATACTAAAAATATACAAAAAGAAAACCAGGTATATTTTGTGTATATATACGTCAAATAAATCCAATATAATTACAAAATAAGCTAGAAATATATTTCAAAAACATTTTAAGCATAATTCATTAATAAGACATGCATATACTTTAAAATATACAGAAAATAAACCAAAAATAAACTAAAAATAAACTTAAGTAATATTTAAACCATTTATGCATATTTATCAAAATAAAACATATATTTCTAAAATTATGCACCCTAGAACATATATATATAGAATAGTAACTCACACTTAGTGCACTCCTCGAGATAGGTCCGACGGGCCTGGTCCACTAGGCCTCGGTCTCGGTGCAACTAAACAAACAATAAATAACAGACATCAGAATAAACCTAATAGAAAATCCTAGAAACTCGATCTAAAATATTAGACACAGAATTAAAAATCAGAATTCGACCGGATATCACGTTTTACGAGAATTCTACCGAAAATCCTACAGAACCTCCCCTGTAAAACGGACATCTCTCTATTCAAAGAGTAGAGCCGACCCTGCAAAGAAATACACTTCGAAAAACAGACAAAAACACATCCACAACCCCTCGGTCAGACTCCAAACTACAGTTTACCGACCGGGGTCCACAATTCACAGAACAATTATGGAAATACCAAAAATACCCTTATATCATAGAAATACATTTAATAAGTAGAAATTACATAATTAACCTTAAAGCACAGTAAAAACCGATAAAACTCATTTTATTTAGAAAAATCGTATATTATATATATATAATTGAAAATAATTCATGAAAAGTAGTTTTAATTAATTAAAAATACTAAATAATTTGTAGAAATCATTTTTATACCTTAAATAATTATTAAAAGCAATTAAATTACATTTTTAGTCAATTTAGGGTAAAATTACCAAAATACCCCTAAAAATTCACCAAAAATAATATAATTATCCAAAATTTAATTTCTCAACATTTTTATCAATAATATCAATAATTAAACTCAATTAACCAATTAAATTCAATTAAAAACATAATTAACCTAATTTTCCAAAATTACATAAACCTAATTAAATTCAAAATAAATACATAGAAATTCATAAAAATTCCAAATAAATTTCTATAATTCATTTTAACACCTATATTTATCATAAAACACAATTTCATAATTTATTTAATTAATTTCCGAAAATTAGAAAATAATCATAAAATATTCAAAAATACCCAAAAATCAAAATAATTCCCAAAAATTCTACAATAATTCACTCATGTAGATTAAGCTAAGGGGAACAACATTTGTGAAGGAATTTTTCATGAATCAATCATTTGAAGCTCAAAAAAATCAAAAACCCTAAGATGGCCGAATTGAACAATTGACAAAAACCTTACCAAATCAAGTTTTAAGCTTAAAAAAAGCTTGGAATCGTCTTCTATGGCTTAAGGGGAGTCCAACGACACCAGAATGAAGGAATTTGGTGGCCGGAATAGTGAGGTGTGAAGAAAATGGGACTTTCGGCCAAAAATGGTGGAAGACAAGCTGACTGGCACCGGGGAAGACAACTAGGACGGCGAGGCAGCGGAGGAGGATAGTGACACGCAGGGGAGGCACTCTGAACAACGGCGAACCAACGGCGAGGGTGAGGGGATGGGTTGTCGGGGGAAGGAGAAGAAAATGGAAGAGAAAAGAAAAGAAATAAAATAAAAAAAAATTTGTATATATATATATATATATTATAATATTAATAATAGTTTAATAATTTATAATATAGTATATTAATATAATACTTAGAAAAATTAGCCACCACACACATAATTCAACATTTTAAAATTTAATACTAAATAAAAATAATTAAATAACAATAAAACTAATTAATAAAAAATAAAATATTAGGGTAATTAATTAAACCCTAATTAAATAAACAAGTACACATATATACATTATTTAGTATTTTAAAAATATATATGAGTTCATGCAAGTCCGTAAATCTAATTAAAATAATTAATAGTAAATTATTTACGTGAAAATTTCCCCGAAAATGCAAGTCCCGGGAAAATTTTACGTAAAATACTATAAATAATATACAATAATTAAAATATGTTTTAAATACATATCAACTCGTAAAAATATCATAATTATATACAAAATTATTAACACTGCATATCCCGATGTAGTATTAAAATATTTTAAAAATTCGGGATATTACATAGAGTGATGATATGGTTGATTGAGGTTGCGATTAATAGGGTTCTATTCGATCCTTCATAAATTAAAATAAATGTTTTCTGCATCTAGTATAGTTATAAAAGTAGAGTTGGCATATGTGTGAAGTGCATGAATATACATATATATATATATATATATATATGAATGCATGATTGGATATGATTTAGATTGCATGTATATATAGTATAATAATTGACTCAGTGAGGTCTGACCCCCCTCAATTATTTTTTTTCAGGAGATCCTATATCGTCAGACCTTAGTAGTAGAGCTCTTTGTCGGTGTTCTTCTGTCCCGGCTATTTTATGTAAATGTATATTTTAATCTCTGATTTGTATTCTAGAAACTGTAGTAGTAGTGTTACTGTATCAGAAGAGTATTGTTTTTTTGATACTTTATACTCTGAGAGTCGTATTTGAACACTGTATGAATATATATTTATTTATGAAAGGATATTGAGTATTCATTTTTATATATTGATTCGAAAAATTTTAATTTAGTTGTACTTTTATCTATTTATTGCATGTTTTCATTTTTTAAGGCTTGCTACGGGTTCTGGATTCTAAATAATTCCCGTTCCCTAGCACTGGTCATGACTCCTAGTTTTGGGTTGTGACATAAATCTACTAAAGAAGTTTTATAAAAAGATGTTAAAAATATTATATCAAAATAATTTTTGCAAGATGGCAAGCTATTTTAAGTATCTTTGATTTTGATATAGAATTTATTAATCGAGATACAAATTCTCTAGTCAAATTCTCTACCAAACTTTTTGACAGAGAATTTTTACAAAACATATAAAGATGGTTTTAAAAAAGAAAGAGAAAGATAAAAATAAAGTTAAAATTTTTATTCCCCCTCCTCTTTTTGCTGCTAAGCCAATAAAGACATGGTCGATATAGTAAACTAAGAAGAATCTGATATAGTTGACAAAGATAAAGCTATTCAAATCCAATAATGGATTGAATCAATCTCAAAAACTCATGAACTTCTCAAAGTAATCCAGAGTACCTTACAACCTCCAGCTATTAAACATCCTTACATTAACAGCAACAAAGGTATTTTAGGTAAAGCTCCTCAATTGATTTCTAAAGCTGAGAAAGGAATCTTCCTCCTCTAAAACCTTTTCTCAAAATTATTTAACTCCTATGACTACCCAAACTAGTTCACAGATTATTTTATTACAATCAAAACTTCCATCTTCTAATTTTCTAATAAAGATTTCTATCCATAATATTTTAATTATTGAAGATGGTTTTTATCATAAAAATCCTTTTATCATAATGCAAAATCATTTTTGAAAAGATTGGTTTTTTAAAACTTGGGATCTTTCAAAACCCTAAGAGTATTATTAAATGATTTTGGAATCCACTACTTTTGCTGAATTCAAACACTTATATCATAAAGGCTACACCAAACCTTCTTATTCTACCCACAAAATTCTCAAAGTCTTCCTTCCCTCTGACTACGGACAATAGCTCTTTAAACTAAAAGCCTTCTTTTTTAATTTGACAAGCCTTCTCTAAATTAGACTTTTGCTGTTCATTCTTATATTGGGATTATGAACAAGCATGGTTTAATACCTTCTTAATCCAAAATTCTTACAATAACCACACAAGGTTATTTTTCCTTAGTGATCATGTTGATATCAACAAATTCCCTGTATGGTTCAGTAGATGGTGGAATAATTATAGACTAATACTTAACATCCTCCCTCCCATATCCATCAGGGTTTTAACCTTTTTTTTCTCCTCTCACATAAGCCTTCTCCTCTAGAGAAAAAGTTCACCCTTCTATGTCTTTATTGCTCAAAATTCTTTGTACTTTAGGTCTCACAATGGTAACTTGACTTTTATATAAATGAAGATATTGTTGTTCTTAAAAGAAGATTCAAAGTCAAATGGTAGAACTCATATAAAATTCCATAAAAGATTTCTAAATATGTAGTCATTGAATGGCTAAAGAAGCATGGTTTTCTTAAATACTCTCATGCTCAATCTCAGACACAGTCCAGTTTCCTTGCTTAAAAGTCCCATGCAAGTGCTCTCTTTATAGCCACCAAGACTAAGAAGAATACTTCAAAGTCATGTAGCAGCTAAGCAATCCTCTTTTGCTCCTTCCTAAACATCTCATGACTCAAAACCCTTCATTGACTTAGGTAATGACAACGAAGATGATTACTTTGAGATTTTCCCCTCTATAAAGCCCACAGGCTAGCAAGCCTTATATTCTTTTGTAAATATTTTATCTATAGTTTACTTATAGCCTAATAGGTTGAAAGTCCTTCTAAATAGCCCATGCAAAAATTAGGGTGTTTAAAAAAAGGTATTTTAACCATTTTCACTTTCCAGGTCATCCTTCATATAATAATACTTGGCATATTTTAACCATCATGAAAATTTGACTACTTTGTTAAATATTCTGCTCCACCAACTGCCACTATCCCACTATCCTCTATCCTGCCACAAGGTTGGGGTCCCTCTTTTCACTTTCAGGACCATGTGGGAATATCTCTTAACAAAAGAAAGGATGCTGAGATATTACAAAGATAAAGTTGGCAGACAACATACTCTTCCTCATCTACTAAAGCTTTAGGAATAATTGTACCTGCCACTACTTATTTAGAGCTTTGTTCTCGTGCTCCTTCATGACTCCAACTCCATTATTGAAATCTCTCTATATAAAGATATCTCATCTTCCTTCTCAAGGCATTTGAAAAAATTTTCAGATATATAAAAATCACATAGAAAATAGCTTTGAACATAGTTCTCTTATTCTCTATAAAACTTACCTCAATAAACAATATATAGATTTTTTATTTTCCCTTTCCTATTTTGGATATAGAACAATATAGAACTTCGTATTTTGCCCTTTACTTGGATTAATAAAGCTTTTTTGTATGTTCTTCTTATGCATCTTATGTTCTTATGTTTAAAATTTTCATTTATTTCTTTGAAGATTTATTTATTTTCTATCTTCATTCTAAGTAGCAGAACATTTGCTTTGTGCATGCCTAAGAAATTAGGATTCTGCACACTAAAAACTCTATGAAACTTCTGCTACATCTTAATCTAATAACCTCTATGTCTAGCCTGTGACTAGAGCGTAAGACTAGTATAGTAATCTCATATTCATCTCTACATTCATATTCATGAATAATACACCCTTTGATCCTCGACATTACTGGTGTGTGTGTATTTGTAAATGTATTGAGAATTAGGGTACGGGTTCTCCCCACCTTAGGAAATTTCATCCCCAAAATTGAGTTAAAACTAATAAGGGTATTTGTTTCTCATGTCTTCCTCTTACTCCCAAGTAGTTTCCTCTCTCCCATGGTGTTTCAACAACACTTTCACCAAAGGTATGATTTTATTTCTCAACACTTTGGTTTCCCTAGCAATAATTGCAAATGACTCTTCTTCATAAGAAAAGTTTTCTTTCAATTCTACGGGTTGGCCTTATAAAAAGTGACTAAGATCACTCATATACCTATGGACACATGGAAAACATTATGAATCTGAGACAATTCTAGAGGTAAGGCCAACCTATAGGTTACTAGACCAATCCTCTCAATCACCTCATATGGACCAATGTACCTAAGGCTTAGTTTTCCCCTTTTACTAAACCGCAAGACTCCTTTCCAAGGTGAAATCTTTAGGCAGACCTTGTCACTCAGGATAGACAAAAGAGTTATGCAAACTTAAAAAAGGAACCAATTGAATACTCTATGGGTGCAAAGCATAGCTAAGTAAAACACATGCCTTCTTTTTAAACATCAATACAACATTTCATATGTATTAACCATCCTTATAATAAGCATCACAACCCAACAATAACATACAAGCCACTATAAACTAACCCTTCAACTACATTAGAGCGAAACGACCCTTTTCCCTTCACCGTTCTGAAATCAAGTGTCATGTTATTTATTGTGCAATAAAAACCAACACAATCTCAAATATGCATATATCACCTCAGTATATTTACACAACTCATATAAGGTGGTAATACTCAAATCGAAATTCCATTGTCATAAAATAATCAATCAAAATAATATTATTGCATTTATGGTTTAATAAGTATTCAAAATCAAACAATCTTCATCATATTTCAAAGAAGAGAGAAACCATGTAGAATATAAATTTATTTAAATCACCAAGTAAATAGAATGACTTCAAATTAGGTTACAAAATAAAGCATATATTAATAAATCATTTAACTTGCACACTCGAAACCATTATTGTTTCAAAGCTTAAATACTTCAAGTAATTCAAGTAGTAACCAAACTGAATTGAAATATTTATTACACATCATTTCAAATTAAAAAAAAACATTAAAAGCTCATTTTCTTGCTGTTATACAAATATTTAAAAAGCTTGAACATCTACTCACTAAAACAGCGTATAAACACACAAACTCAATTCACCAAATTTGCTTAAGTTACACCTACACTTCCCTTGCCTTTTCTAGCACTTAATAGATACAATTTCATTTATAAATCATTAATATAATAATCAAACATGTTACTCTAACCATGCAGCCCCCAAATGATATGCATAAAATGCAATTTATCTCAATTCTACAAATCAACTTCATGGACTCTAAAATAGTTATTTTCAGGCCTAAATTAGGAAACTTTCTTTGACTTGTAGAAAAGGAATTTGACCTTAAATTTTAACAAGACTTAGGTCTTTATGTCTAGTACCTTCAGTAAAAATTTCACTTCCTTTCAATATCCACAAATAAAATTATAAAGGTCGCATTATAAGTAGATCAATTACTCAAACAGATTAAGCAATAAAAAGTACATGTCTATTAGACCAGTATTCATGCATAATCAGCTCTTGATCAAAAATAAAAAGTTTTAGAGAAATCTTTTAAGTTTTCTTAAAAGCAAACCAAACTTAATTTTAAGTTCCCTAGCTCAATAAATAAAAAAACATATCGAGACTAGTTTTAACTCATGAACTCTATAAACCTGGTCCATATAATCATAAAGGCTACTTTCATAGCTAACTTTGAAAAATTTCTAGGACTTATAGAATAGGAATTTTAAGCTAAATTTTAAACCAATCTTAGATCTATATGTATACTAAGTTCTATAAAAATTTCACTTCATTTGGATAACTATAAAGGGAGATATGGATAGTTGAACACAACCATATCAATTTACTCTGATAGATTGTGCATAAAAAAGTTTAGCTTCGTTAGACCATCATACAGGCCAAGTCAGATCTAAATCCAAGCTATAAAGTTAAGAGGACTATTTTAATTTTTGAAATAATCAAATATCACTTAATTTGGGGCTTTCTAACTCAATATATGATCAAATTACAGAGACTGATAAACCAGACTTTAAGAACCTGAAATCTGCAAATTAAGAACCTTAAATTAAATCAACCAAAAAACTAAAATTACTTACCAAATCAATCATCGAAGTCTTCTAAGATGAAGGTTATAGCCTTAATTATATTTTAGATCTTCAATTTTGCTTGAAAATTCAACTTCTATAAGAGGAAATGAATTAATCATCTTTCCCCTTTTTCTTTTCTTTTTTTCTTTCTTCCTCTGTATTGCAGCTCATGACATACCAAAATAATAATAATAATAACAATAATAATAATAATAATAATAATAATAATAATAATAATAATAATAATAATAATAATAATAATAATAATAATAATAATAATAATAATAATAAAATAATATGTAAAATACTTATTTTGGTCCTTAATGAAGTGCTTAAATTACCTTGAAATCCTTAAGTTTTCAATTGTTCAATCAAGGACAATCATTTGCTAAAATTGAGTTCTTTCTTTTATATATATATATATATATATATATATATATATATATATATATATATATATATATATATATATATATATATATATATATATATATATATATATATGTACTGAGAATTAGGATACAGGTGTGACAGAACTAGTGAATCTAGAACAACTCCAATGATTTCGGAAGATACTATTCTTGATATCATTGTTTCTTTGTTATTTTTTTTATCTAAGTTAATGAATTTCCATTTCCTTTTCAAAAAAAAAATTAGTGATATATAATTGTTGGAAGCAGATGGGCACCCACAAAGTTTGCACACACTTAAAAGAAGAGAAGAGAGATTTATATATATGTTTTATTCTCTAAAAATTTTATTTTTACAATTTAAACAAATAATAATATATTTAAACTTAGCATGCACCAAATATAGATATGTTTATTTCAAGTTTAATAACTAACACCCCTTATAAACTTGAACTCTTTATAACTTCAAGCTTTAGTCTCAACTGCTGAAAATTATCATACTTGAGTTGCTTTGTAAAAATATCAGCAATTTGATCATTCGTCCTTACAACTCTAATTCAACTTCCTTTTTAGCAATACATTCTCGGATGAAATGATACCTAGTATCAATGTGTTTGCTTCGATCATGGAATACCGAATTTTTTGCTAAAGCCTGAGCAAACTTATTATCAATCTTAACTATGGTAGCTCCTTTTTGCTTTAATGTAGTTCTTTCAATAGTCTGCGTAACCAAATAGCATGACATGTACAAGAAGTAGCAACAATATATTATGATTCACAAGAAGAAAGTATGACAACTGGCTGCTTCTTTGAACACCAGGAAATTGTATTATTTCCCATTAAGAACACAAAACCAGTTATGCTTTTTCTATCATTAATATCTCCGAAAAAATCACTATCATAATAACCCACTAACTTCAAATCTTGAAAGGATGAATAAAAAATTTCATAATCAAGTGTACCTCTAAGGTAACGCAAAATCCTCTTGGCTGCTTTCATATGAGACATTATCGGTTTCTCCATTAAATGACTCACAAGTCCGACTGAAAATAGGATGTCTGGTCCCGTACATGTTAAGTACCTCAGACTTCCCATAAGACTTTTCAACATAATGGGATTCACATTCTCTAGATCTTTTTCCACTTTAGAAAGCTTTGTTCCGACTTCCATAAGGGTACTGACAGGCTTGCAATCTAACATGTTGAATTTCTTCAGTATTGTTTTTGCATAGCCTTTTTATGAGATAAATATCCCATCTTTTATTTGTTTGACTTCCATTCCCAGATAATAGGACATAAGCCCTATATCACTCATCTCAAATTCTTGTTCCATCGCATTTTTGAAATCATTAAACATTAGTAGGCTGGTACCTATGAAAATAAGATCATCTACATAAATATAAATAAATAATAAATCTTTGTCTTGCTCTTTCATATAAAGAGCATACTCATATGTGCATCAGTGGAAGCAATTTTCTTGCAAGTATTTGTCAAGTCAACTATTCCAAGCTCTGGGTGCTTACTTGAGCCCATATAGTGCCTTATTGAGCTTTAGCACTTTTTCTTCTTGACCTTGAGTGACATACCCCTTAGGTTGTTCGATATATACCTCCTCCTCAAGGTAACCATTTAGAAATGCTGATTTAACATTTAACTGATGAATTTGCCAATGATTCTGAGCAGCAAATGAAATCAACAGTCTAATGGTCTCCATTCGTTCAACAGGAGCAAACACCTCTTCATAGTTGATACCTTGTCTCTGTTTGTACCCTTTCACTACAAGTTTGGCCTTGTATCTCTCCACCTCACCTTTGGAATTTTTCTTGATTTTGTACACCCATTTGACTCCAATTGGCTGATGACCATTTGGAAGAGCAACAAGATTCCAAGTATCATTCTTTTTTATTGATCGGATCTCCTCATTCATGGCCTAAATCCACTTCTCATCTTTGCTAGCTTCTTTAAAACTCAAAGGCTCAATGTCAGTAAGAAAACATAATAAGTTTGTATCATCAAACCTCTTAGTTTCATTGTAAATGTCTGTAAAATTATTGTATTTTCTTGGCCCATCACTTGAGTTTGATGAAGGTGAAGTTATTTATGACAACGCCTGGGATGATGGAGTTGGTGAAGTTGGTGGTGTGGCTTCAACTTCTTGAACAACTGTTTCATCATCTTCGAAATAAGGTAGAAAATCATATGATCCTTCCTTCTGCGAACTCCAGTCCCATGATTTTCCTTCATCGAGCTCAACGTCTCTACTAGTGGCAAACTTTCCACTGTCTCGGTTGAATAACCTGTAACCTTTGGAATTCTTATCAAAGCCAATGAAGATAAACTTCTCACTTCTATCATCCAGTTTGGATCTTTCTTGTTTTGGAATATGCATATAAGCAATAGACCCAAAAACCAGCAAATGGGACACACTTGGCTTTTGTCTACTCCATGCTTCTTAAGGAGTTACATACTTCAAGCTTTTGGTTGGACTCTGGTTTGAAACATACACTGCATAAGCAACTGCTTCAGCCCAAAATTCTTCTAATGTATTCTTACTTTTTAGCATCGATCTTGCCATATTTAAGATCGTTCGGTTCTTCCTGTCTACGACTCCATTTTGTTGGGGTGATCCAGCAACTGTCAAAAACTGCCTAATACCATGCAACTCATAAAGGCTTTTAAATTCATTAAAAGTAAACTCTCTACCTTTATCAATTCTAAGAGATTTAATCGCATACCCGCTCTCTTTCTTAACAACTACTTTGAATTTTTTAAAATAATCAAAAGCCTCAGATTTATTCTTTAAGAAATAAACCCAAGTCTTTCTAGTATAATCATCAATGAATAATAGGAAATAAGAGCTTTTACTAAGTGACGAAGGACTGATAGGGCCACAAACATCTGCATGGATGAGCTGTAAAGGCTTGGTAGCTCTTGAGATAGAATGCTTCGGAAAGCTTTTCCTGGAATTTTTTCCAAGTAAATAGGCTTCATATAATTGTTATGGATGATTAATAACTGGAACACCCTTCACCATTTTCTTTCTTCTTAAATCCTTGAGACTGTCAAAATTCAAATGCCCAAATCTCATATGCTAGATCCACGATATATCTTCCACATAAGTCTTTAAACACACAGCTTCACCTGCTTTCATGTCTAGTATGAACATCCAGTTCTTTGTCATTGTTACCTTAGCAATAAGGTTAGCATTACGATCTTTAAGCCAAAGAGTGCACCCTTCCATGTTAATTTTACAACCATTCTCCAGAAGCTGGCTAATACTCAAAATATTGCTTTTTAATTTAGGAATGTAGTAGACATCTTGGAGCATTTTGTGACTGCCATTTCTAGTTTCAAGTAAGATTGTGCCTTTGCCATGAATCTCCACTTTCGTGTCATCTCCAAATCTTAAATTGCCATGAATTCTGGTATCAATTTCTACAAACTTGCTTTTGTCTCCTGTCATGTGATTACTTGCTCCATTGTCAAGGTACCATGCACTCTTATGAGTCATGGTTTCTTCTTTACGAGAAAGAAATAAAGCTTCAGCTACTTCATCTTTTTGCTTCTCTATAAGCTTAGTTTCCTCGTCTGCCTCTTCATTTTGACATTCCTAAAAATAATGGCCATGTCTGCCATAGGAATAACACTCTACTTGTGCTTTGTAACCTCCATAATTATCTCTTCCTTTGCCTCTTTGATTTTTATTTTTATTGGAAGAGTTTTGTTCACCTCTCCCTTGACCTTGTCCACGTCCACATCCTCGACCACGACCTCTCCCACATGGTTGGCCATGACCACCTCTTGTGGAAGAATCACCTTTAGATTTGATTGATGCATTTGCTAGCAAGGCTTGATCAACTTGTGCTTGCTTGCCATGGTTTATTATCTCTTCGTGGGCTTGCAATGATCCACACAATTCATTAATCGTCATGGCCTCCAAGTCTTTAGACTCCTCAATAGCAACCACTATATGATTATAGCAACCTCCGAGTCTCTTCATTTGATTCACCACTAATAACACTTTTATGGTGTAGTCTATTATTGTTTCACTCTCCTTTATTAAGAGTGATTCAAACTCAGCCCTTAGAGTTTGAAGCCAAACTTTCTTCACTTTATCAACTCCCATCATAGAGTTCCGAAGAGTCTCCCAAGCTCTCTTAGACATGGTGTCATTAGCAATTTTTCAAACATGTCATCATCCAAACCTTGATGCATGATGGTGAATGCACAATGATCTTTCTTCCTCTCTTTCTCCAAAGCTTGCCTTTGAGTTTGATTCATTGTTTCTTCATTTTGTGGTTCCTCAACACCTTTCTCAACTACATCCCACACTCATTGAGAACCAAGGATGGTTTTCATTCTAATTGACCAATTTTTGTAATTGGTCTTGTTTAGTTGTGGATATTGGAAGGAAAGTGAAGTTTCCTTTGATGCTATTTTTCACTTTTGTGGCTCTGATACCACTTTGTTGGAAGCAGATGGGCACCCACAAAGTTTGCACACACTCAAAAGAAGAGAAGAGAGATTTATATATATGTTTTATTCTTTGAAAATTGCATTTTTACAATTTAACATTCATAGGATATTTATACTAAAGTTACATGCTAAAAATATAAGTAGCTTAACATAGTTAAATAAATGTTTTCCGTATCTTTAAACAATATTAGTTATAAACAAATAATATATATTTAAACTTAGCATGCACCAAATATAGATATGTTTATTCAAGTTTAATAACTAACAATAATAAATTCGTTCTCTCAATATATATATATATATATATATATATTTACTTATTTATTTATTTATTTATTTATTTATTTTTATATAGACACATGTTGCAGATAGTGATATGCATAAATTCGCAAAAATGTACAGAACAACTTTTCTAATTGTATTTACCTCTTTTATAAATTTTTTTTCTAAATATTGACATTCAAAATTTACTAAAATTCTTATCAGTTTAATTCGAATCAAATAGAATTATAAGATTTATAAGAAATTTCACCAACTAATTTAATGACATTGTATGTATTATAGTTTAGCATCAAAATTTTGTATACATGAAAACTTTCGATATCAGTCATTGTTGCTGGAATCTATCTCTTTTATTGGCTAAAACTTGATGGGCATTCACATCTCTAATTTATTTTTTTTTATATTTTCTTGTATTTTTATGTAGACCGGAACCGCTTGCATTGATCTTTTGTTCAAGCTGAACTGATGTATTCATGGCGCAACACGAAGATTATAGTGCCAGTTTATTATGCAATTAAGTCTTCTTTATAAGCCAAGTCTGCCCTCGAAGAGTACGCGGCAGAAGTTAATTTGGCTTCTGGGAATAGTATTTTTTGGTATACATACATGCATCAATAATATAGAATAAAAACTTGTCTCGTGGTGTAGAAAGTCATGATTAATCCAAATTCTGACAGATATTTCCTATTTTCATAGTTAAAAAATATAAAATAAAAGAGCTTCGAGAGTTATTGGGCACATATAGATTGTGCAAATGTTCTTTATACTACTTCAGTTTCAATAAATGTTACCTATTTATATTAGAAAAAAGTTGTGTCACGCTACTATTATTTTATTTTTTATCATCATTTTTTATTTGATATTTTAATATTTAGTAATTATAAAAATTATAATTATTTTAAAATTTGAATAAAATAAATTGAAGATAAAATTTAAAATACCTATTTTTTCTATATATAAATCTTAAAATAGAAACTTTTACTTAAATATTGGTTATGCTGCTCCAGTTCTAAAAGATCATTTACATTTCGGTGTGTATGTAGATATGTCTCTTCATGAGACATTTTTGTATTGTGTTAATTAGCTAGTGCATCCAAAACTTTTTTTTTTTTTTAGGAAGTTCTTATATGAAGTGGTTAATTTCCAACACCATTAGGGAAGAGCCAGATTCAAATCTTAATCTCTACAACTGGATATTTACATCTTTTGCCACTTGAAACTATTCGTGTGATTAATCCATCCATACTTATATACCACATATGTAGAGAGCTTAATGTCGAGAATAATATTTTTCTTTATAAAAAGTATTTATTGGCTGCCATCCTGAGAGTGCTAAACTAATATCATATATAATTAGTAGTGTAGCTGACGCAACAATTTATTTTCCAAGCCTTACCAAAGAAAAATCTCATGTTAGAGTCAAAAATGAATTTATACTATGTTTGAATGCAAAGATTTCATTATAAATTTGAATTTCAATTAAATCTTTTGTTTGAAAACTAAATGGATTTGTAACTATAAGTATTTGAAATAAATCTATAAGTGATTTAATAGTTCATTTAATAAGAATTTAAAATTAAATATAATTATATGTTATTTAAAATTTTTATATTTGAAATTTAATATTTGAACCTAAGATTTTAAATCAAATGTTTGTATTTGATACCGCTTATATATATTCATGTTTAATTAAAGGGTTTTTGTTTTCTGAATAGGGTTACCCGGACAGGGAAAGTAGCAGAATTCGTTCATGAAAAAGACTCTACTCCAAAGAGGATTTCTAAGCAAAAGAGAAATACTCTCCTACTAGGATTAGGATTCCTGTCCTACAAGGAATCTTACTCCTTTCAGGTTTAAGCATTACTATAAATAGGACCTCATGCCTCTCATTCTAGATCATCTCATTCTCTTATATTCTAATTGCTCCTTGCTCTGTACATAAACTCTTTTTCTATTCTCTGACTTAGGCATCGAAGTGTTTATGGGGACTCTCCCCACCTCTCACCTTGCCCATTGTTCGTTGATTGTAAGGTCCTCAAGCTCAAGAGTTCCGAAAACAAGTTATCAAGTGGCGCCGTCTATAGGAACTCTTGGGAAAAGCCATTCATGTACCTGCTAAGCTAAATACATTCACACCATGACTTCCAGCCTACCACCAACTTCAACTTCTGAAACTAACATCAATCCTTCTACGCCCATCCCTTTGATTGATCTCTCAACCCTTCTCTCAACAATAGTGCTTTCAGCCACTTTTCAGTATGTTAGAACTTCATCGGGCATACACATTCACTTCCTGACAACACCTAGAGATGCCCAGCTTTGGGCACAGACTGTCCACATTATGCTCCTTTACAACACCACTCTCGTTCAATACCCTCCATACCTTTTTCAATTTTGATAGATACACCAGCAATCGCCACACCAAACTTAAATATTGTAAACCAAACACTCAACCTTAACCAAACCAACAAGGAAGTTGTCATACAAAAATATCCAAGCTTAAATGGCCTTAATGCAGTCACAGCTAAATGCTTTAATACAAAGTGGGAATTCTGAACCAGCCCAAATCGATCAACTCCAACAGGCACCAGAGACAAGCAGGGGAAAAGGTAAAGCACCAGAAGGGGAATGCAGTTCAACAATGCCAGCTCTTGATGACTTAAAGTTAGCTAAAAAAGTTAAAGAGGTTATACATAGAGCCCATATGAAACCGAGAAAAGAGGATGAATGCTTTATGGACAGCAGAACTCCATTCATAAGAAGAATAATTTAGATGAAAATCCCTACTAAATTTAGAATCCTATGGCTCAATCAATATGATGGGATGGGAGATCTAGTCAACCACATATCGGCGTTAGAATAAGGATGTTGCTCTAGAATGTAAATGATGGAATCATGTGCAGAGTCTCCCAAGCACACTTACAAGAATGCCTAGAAGTGGTTTTATCAACTCCCAGAGAATTTTGTCACTTCTTTAAAGGATCTAGCGGAGTAGTTTCATACTAGGTTCATCACCACATTCTCCCAACTAAAAACATCAATGATCTTTGGATGTGCTGGTAAGAAGTCGATGATTCTCTGTGAAGTTACCTTGATCAGTTCAATAAAACAACCATGCAGATCAAAAATCTTGTTGATGAGGTTGCCATAGAAGCTTTGAAAAATGGCATTAGACTCATAAAGCTTAAAGAAAAGATAATGACAAAGGAACCAAACACCTTTGTGAAGCAATGGCAATGGCAGTCAGAATGATAAAAATGAATGAAGATAGAAGGATGCGAAGGGAGGAGGAGAAGCCACCGGCCAAAGATGAAAGACTAAGATCCAAATGTGCAAGCTTTCCAAAAATAAATTTCAGAAACTTGACAAAGAGATTTGACAGGGACTCCGATAAATACACACTCCTGAACACCTCTCGATCCAGAATTCTCATGTGGATCATGCAGAATGGTGTTGGAATTACCCCCGTAAAGAGAATTAGCCCTAGCCGATGATCCACACAAGACAGGGGATAATACTACCAGTATCACCGATATATGGACCTGACGTTGAGGCTTGCAGAGAGTTGAAGCATGCCATAGAAAGATTGGTGCAGAATGGTAAACTCAATAATTTCACAAACACATTGAGGAGCGAAAACTCAAAAGCTCAGGGGCATGACAGGCTAGAAGCAAAGAAAGCTCGAAAGGAGCCAATTGGTATTATTAACATGATCATTGCGGAGAAAATCCTGGGAAGAAATTGAAACGGAGTAGGGGAGAAAAGCCAACTTTTGAAAAAAAAGAGATCGTATTCAACTCAGAAGATGGTTCCCATGTTCGCCATCCCCACTATGACACCCTGGTGATTAATGTGTACGTAGACAATTACTTGGTAAAGAGGTTATTGGTGGACAACGGAAGCGCTATTAACGCATTATCCTGGAATGCATACAAAGTGATAGAAGGCTCTGTCACTAATTTGAAGACCATCCAGAATCCCATCACAAGCTTCTATGGAAGAACTATACAGCCGATGGGAGTCGTGGAGTTGAACTTAAAATTTGGGAATCAATATGATGAAGAAATGAAAGTTATCCGAACAGTATTCAACGTGGTGGATCTCCCACTAGCATACAATAAAATCATAGGACGTCCGTCGCTCTGTGAAGCATATGCAGTCACCAGTGTCTGGCACCTAACTATGAAAATTCCAGTTAAGAGTGGAACTCTTACCATCCGAGGAGATCAGCATATGGCTAGACAATGTTACCAGATGGCCATGAAGCCTCAGGCATAAGCCTTTCCCCTAGAAGCATGGGAAATAGAGAAGCAGGGTGCAGGTCCACAACCAATCAAAGACACGGAAGCCCTACAAATTGTGGATGGCAAAGTGGTGAAGATCGGTAATGAGCTCGATCGTGACATCACGAAAGAAATAAGAGAGGTCCTCACTAGACACTCAGAAGACTTCGCTTCCCAGGCATTTGAGATCATTGGTGTGGATCCACAGGTTGCTTGTCACAGTTTAAACATCAAATCAGGAGCAAAAGTCGTGGCCCATAAAAAAAAATGAACCTTTGCCTATGAGAGGCAAAGGATAATTGCTGAGGAAACAAATAAGTTGTTGGAAGCCGGATTCATTAAGGAAGTTACACATCCATAATGGGTAGCCAATGTGGTACTTGTCAAAAAAGCGAATGGAAAATATATGATGTGCGTGGACTATTATGAATTAAATCGAGCATGTCCCAAGGACAACTACCCATTGCCCATAATCGACTAGCTCGTAAACTCCACTGCTAGCCACAGATTATATAATTTTATGGATGCGAATGTTATGACCCGAGTTTTTAAATTATTTTAATATAAAATAGGATATGCAATGTTTAATAATTTTGAAACTATATTTGATTATTTACTATTTTGTAAATTATCGTTATTATTTACGTTTAATTAATATATTTTACATAATTACATGTCATTAAATTATCATTTCGGGAAATAGTATTTTATTAAACTTGTAATTTAGAGCATTTATATTTTAATATTATTATTTTAATGAATTACATTATTGACCTAAATTTTTATGAATAATACATTATTTTTTGCATGCATGAATAATATTAAGGTTAATAATTGAATTGTCTATAAATTATACTTTTATTATGTGTATATATTGTATTTTATTTGTGTTATATATATATATTATATATATATATATATATATATATATTTATATATATATATATATATATATATATATATATATATATATATATATATATTATATATATATATAATATATATATATATATAACTAATTCACCCTCATCATCGCCCTCACCGCCGCTATGCCAACCAGCTACCGTCGGTATGCCTCTTGAACGTCCACCTCCTCCTCCAGCAGCTCCACCCGCCTCCAGTCACCCTCTCCAACGCCAACAGCAGCTGAATACCCGTTTTGGCTGAAAGTTGACCTCTCCACCGTTCCTCACTATTCCGGCCACCAAAATTGATAATTCCAGCGTTGTTGGACTCCTGAAACTCCATAGAGGATTATTCCAAGCTTCCTTTTATCTGAAAATTTGATTTGGTAAGGTTTTGATCTTGTTTCCATTTTCGGCCATCTTTGGTTCTTGAATTTTTTTGAACTTCATTCTTTGTGATTCAAACTTAATTCCTTCATAAATATTGTTCCCCTTAGCTTAATCTACCTCTGGGAATATTTGTGTGATTTTTGGAATTTATTTTGATTTGTGAATTTTTTATTATTTTATTATTTTCGTAAATTAATTAAATAAATTGTGAAATTGTGATTTTTGGTGTTTTTGGTGGTTGAAATTAATTTTAGAATTTAATTTATAATTTTTTGTGATTTTTGTGTAATTATTATAATTTTATTTAGTTTATGTCATTTTTGAAATTTAGGTTAAATGTATATTTTGTTAGTAATTATTGGTTAATTAGGTGTATTTGTTGATTTTATTGAATAATATGTTGAGAAAATAATTTTAGAGTATTTATATAATTTTTATTGAATTTTTGAGTATTTTTTAGTATATTATGTGCATTTTTTATATACTAGGGGTATTTTGGTAATTTGATAGTAATTTTAGTTAAATATTAAGTTTAATTGGTTTTAATAATTATTTGAGGTATAAAAATGATTTTTACAAATTATTTTCTAATTATAACTAATTAAAATACTATTTTTTTGAAAATTATTTTCAATTTTAATATAATATACTATTTTTGTAAATAAATGGGTTTTTAGTAACTTTTAATATGTTTTTGGCCTACTTAAGTAATTTGGATTTATAAAACGATTTTTTATTAATATTTGTGTATTTATCGAGAAATACTAATTTTTATTAATATTAGGGTTTTAAGTGATTATCGGTAAGAATAATCACTTTTATTGTTTAAATATTTAAATTTCTATATTTTGGTGCTTAAAGGGTATTTTTGGTATTTATGGAATTTTGTTATATTTTGTGTATTTTGTTGTGAATTGTGGGACCTCGGTGGGGGGAATTTATAGTTTGGGGACTTGTAATATCCCGTGTTTTTAAATATTTTTATACTATATTGGGATATGCAGTGTTAATAATTTTGTACATATTTATGATATTTTTATGAGTTTAATATTTATTAAAGCTTATTTTAATTATTCTTAATTATTTTAAGTATTTTACGTAAATTTTTCCGAGAATTCTATTTTCGGGGAAATTGATACGTAAATTATTTAATATTGATTATTTTAAATATATTTATGCATTTGCATGAGTTCATGCAATATTTTAATTGTGGTACTAATATATATATATATATATATATATATATATATATATACATGCATATATATATTCATATATAATAATTTTAGGGTTATTATTATTATTTGATTATGAATATAATATATAGTTTGTTATTAATGTGTGACATGTATGTATATGTATATTTTATTATATTTATTAATTGTGGTGCACAATTATTTGAAATATGATATTATAATTAAAGTTAAAGTTATATATATATATATATATATATATATTGTAAAATTACATGAATTGTCCTCACCCTCTCTTCTTCTTCCCGACCCTCTACCCTTCACCTCACCCTCAACCGTCCATTTGTCCTTCGACCAGAGCGCCTCCAGCCTTCCGCCGTCGACTGCCTCCTTGCCAGCAAGCTTCACCGTCCCTGTTATCTTCCCCGGCGCCGGCCAAATCCATTTTTGGCCGAAACTCAAGCTTTCCGCCGTTCTTCCTCCTCCGACCATCATTCTTCACGTTTCCGTGTCCTTGAGCTCCTCAAGCTTTTGTGATCTTGATTCTAACTTTGGTTTGAGCTCTAACTCCCTCAATTTTTTCTGTTTCTCAATTTTTCAATTTCGGCCATATTGAATGTTTGAATTTTTTAAAGCTTTTCTTTGTGTTTCATGAAAAAATTCCTTAAAAAATGTTATTCCCCTTAGCTTAATCTTCATGTGTGAATTTTTATAGAATTTTTGGAAATTATTTTGATTTTTGGGTATTTTTGAATATTTTATTATTATTTTCTAATTTTCAAAAATTAATTAATTAAATTATGAAATTGTGTTTTATGATAAATATAGGTGTTGATATGAATTATAGAAATTTATTTGGAATTTTTGTGAATTTTTATGTATTTATTTTGAATTTATATAGTTTATGTAATTTTGATAAAATAGGGTTAATTATGTTTTTAATTGAAATTAATTAGTTAATTGAGTTTATTTATTAATATTATTGATATATATGTTGAGAAAATTAATTTTTAGCAATTATATTATTTTTGGTGAATTTTTGGATTTATTTTAGTATATTTATATACATAGGGGTATTTTGGTAATTTTACACTAAATTGGTTAAAATGTAATTAAATTGGTTTTAATAGTAATTTAGGGTATAAAAATTATTTCTGCAAATTTTTTAGTATTTTTAACTAATTAAAAACTATTTTTTCGTAAATTATTTCAATTATGTATATATATATACGCTTTTCTAATAAAATGAGTTTTATCAGTTTTTACTGTGTTTTAGGGTTAATTTCGTAATTTCTACTTATAAAATGTATTTTTATTATATAAGGATATTTTCGGTATTTTGTATATACTTTGTGAATTGTGGAACTCGGTCGGTGATTTGTAGTTTGGAGTCCGACCGAGGGATTGTGGTTGTAATTCTGTGCTTATTCTTGAAGTGTATTTCTTTGCAGGGCCGGCTCTACTCTTTGAGTAGAGAGATGTCCATTTTATAGGGGAGGTTCTACCGGATTTTTGGTAGAATTCTCGTAAAACATGATGTCCGATCGAATTCTAATTCTGATTCTGTGTCTAGTAATCTAGATCGAGTCTTTAGAACTTCTGTTAGATTTATTCTAATTCCTATCGTTATCTGTTTGTTTAGTTGTGCCGAGACCGATGCCTAGTGGACCAGGCCCATTGGACCCATCTCGAGGAGCGCAATAACCATGAGTTGCTATTTTATATATATGTGCTCTATAGGGTGCATGATTTTAGAAATATACATTCTATTTTGATTAAATATGCATAAATAATTTAATTAGTACTTAAGTTTATTTTAGTTTATTTTTGATTTATTTTTGGTATATTTTAAATTATATGCATGCTTTATTAAACATTTATATTTAAAATATTTTTAAATATATATTTAGTTTATTTTACGATTATATTGGATTTATTTGACGTATATATATACTCGAAATATACCTGGTTTATTTTTGGTATATTTCTAGTATATATATGGTTTATATTGCTATTTTATTCAATTCATGCATCATTTACTTTTATGAATGTATGATTTATATTTCAATGGAGGATATCGATAGAACGTGCTACCTAGTGGGCAGCACTATGATCGAGCACGTACTGATATGCTTATAGCATTTAGGCTATATTACGAACCTGTTTGAGGATATTGATTGGATTTGATTATTTGATGTGTGAGAATGATTTGGGAGTGTGATTGCTGGAGCTCGGTTGACCAAGTGTCTCGGGGCCAATCACACTTACAATCAGACTGCTAGAGCTCGGTTGACTTAGTGTCTCGGGGCCAGTCTACTGTCCAAATGGAACAAGTGAACATATTTGGAATAAGTGAGCCTGATGGCTAGAGTGTTGTTTAACACTGTTTGAGGTTGCGATTTTCTAGGGTTCTATTTGATCCTTCATAAACTGTGATTTTAAATAGAAATATATTAAAAATGATTTTCATTGCATCTGTGTGTAATTGCTTGTATATATTTATTATAGATATACTATTGATTGTGTGCATTGTCATTTAGTATGCATGTATATATATTATAGTAATTCACTCAGTGAGGTCTGACTCCCCTCCGTTGACTATTTTTTAGGAGAGTCACCTTCATCATACCTCAGTAGCAGGCCTATACGCCGGATTTCTTCCGCCTCGGCTTCATTATGTAAACAGCTCACTTGAATTTTATTTTTATAATCTAGACACTGCAATAGTTGTATAAAGTCGTGAGATATGTACTTTAAATATTTGAACGGAAATTTGTATTAAAAGTTTATTTATATATATGAGATGAGGATTTGATTTAATTTCATTTTGGTGTAAATATTATTTGATATTTTATGATTTTATTCCGCTGCAAATTATGTTATTATTATTATTGCATGTTTTTATTTTATTTTAAGGCTTGCTATAGGTTCCGGATTCGAAAGAATTCCCATTCCCTAGCACCGGTCATGGCCCCTATTTTGGGTCATGATAGGACCTGACTGAGGAGTTTTGTGGATTTTATTCGAAGTTTGTTTTTCTTGCAGGACCGGCTCTATTTTTAAGTAGAGAGATGTCCATTTTACAAAGGAGGTTCTGCCAAATTTTCGGTAGAATTGTCATAAAATATAACATTCAGTCAAATTCCTATTCTCTGTCTATGTTTAGAATTCTAGATCGAGTCTCTAGAAATTAAGTTAGAATTATTCTGATTTTTGTGTTATTATTTTATTATTAGTTGCGCCGAGACCGAGGGCTAGTGGACCAGGCCCATCGGACCCATCTCTAGGAGCATTGCTTAGGTTGCATGTTTTAGACTTCTATATTTTAAACATAAATTTTTGCATAATTGCCTATTTGAATGTTTAAGGATATTTTAGGTATACTTTTAATATATTTTTGATATATTATGAACTAAATGCATGTTTTCCTTTTTAATTAAATCTATCTTGTTTTTAAATATATTATTAGTTTAATTTAATATATTCCATGATTTATTTGAGTTGATTATACGTATATATACCTGAAATATACTTAATTTATTTTAGGTATATTTCTGGTATATATATGGTTTATTTGTTTATTTTAAATGTCATTATGCATCATTTATTTTTCTGAATGTATGTTTTAATATAAATGAAGGATATCAATAGAACGTGCTTCCTAGTGGGCAGCACTAGAACCGTATATGTACCGGTGTGATAGATTAGAGTTAAGTGAAAATTAATTTTGGTAATTATGATTGATTGATGTGATTGAGATTGACATGATTGAGAGTGTGATTTCTGGAGCTTGGTTGACCAAGTGTCGCGGGGCCAATCACACTGATAGTCAGACTGTTGGAGCTCGGTTGACTTAGTGTCTCAGGGCCAGTCTACTGTCCAGTTGGACTAAGTGAATTATTTGGAACTAAGTGGGCCTGTATGGCTAAAGCGAGTTTTATCATTTAGGGTTCTATTTGATCCTTCATAACTGATGATTTTCAGAATTATTATAAAATGATTTTCTTTGCATCTATGTGTATTTGCTTGTATATATATTTATTATATATATACTTTTGAGTGTCTGCATTTAACATTTAGTTATGCATGTATATATATTATAATAATTCACTCAATGAGGTCTGACTCCCCTGTGTTGATGTTTTTACAGGAGAATCCTCATCTTCAGACCTCAGTAGTAGACATGTCCGCTGGATTTCTTCCGCTCCAGCTCTATTATGCAAATCACTTACTTGAGTTTTATTTTGCACTCTAGATACTGCAGTAGTGGTCGTATTTAAATTTGTCGTGAGTTGTATTTGTAATTATACTTGTATAAAATTTTAATTCAGAGTGTTACTCTGAAGATTTGTATTTAAAGATTTTATTTATGATATGAGATGTGACTTATGTTATTAAAGGAAGTTGAGAAATTATTTTACTATTTGAGATTTAATTTCCACTGAATAATAGTTTATTTATTTTATTTTATTGTATGCTTTTCTTTTGATGCTTCCTACTGGTTCCAATTCGAAGAATTCTCGTTCCCTAGCGCCGGTCATGGCCCCCTATTTTGGGTCATGACAACGGCACAAGGATATCACCAGATACCAATGAAAGAAGAAGATTAGGAGAAAACGTCCTTCATCACCCATGAAGGCCTATATTGCTACAAGGTGATGCCCTTCAGACTAAAGAACATTGGAGAAACATATCAACGAATGATGAACCAAGTGCTCTAAGACCATATTAGCACAAATGTGGAAGTATATGTAGATGACATCATCATCAAGAGCAAGCATGCAGAACAACACCCAGCAGATCTGGATCAAGTTCTTTAATTACTAAGCAAGTCTAGGATCAAGCTAAATGCAGAAAAATGTGTCTTCAGAGTTAAAGCAGGAAAATTCCTAGGATTCATGATATCCCACAGGGGTATTGAGGCCAACCCGGAGAAAAATGGAAGCCATACTCAACGTGAAAGCCCTAAAAATATTCACGAAGTATAAAAACTAAACAGTAGAATCACAACATTAGGGCATTTCATCTCATGCTCAGCCATACATTGTCCACCATTATTCCGAGCTCTAAAAAATTCCAAAAAGTTTGTTTGGATTGCAGATTGCCAAGCAGCCTTTGAAGACATCAAGAAGTTCTTGGCCTCACCACCCCTACTCAACAGGCCCATCCTAAATTAAATATTGTATTTATATCTCTGAGTAGGCCAAGAATGCATCACTTCTATACTAGTAAGAGAAGAAGGAAGCTAGAAAAATCTAGTATATTACATCAGCAAAATGCTCCGAGGATCCGAAGTCCGGTACCCCATATTGGATAAACTAGCTATGGCTGTGGTTCATGCATCCGTAAAGCTCCGACATTACTTCCAAGCACATCCTATCGTGGTTTGATCCTGTTTCCCTCTATGAAAAATCTTACAAAAACCTGAGACCTCAGGTAGACTAGTTTAATAGTCAGTGTTACTTGGTGAGTTTGACATTGATTACGGGCCCCACCAACAAGTAAAAAGCCTAAGCATTAGCAGATTTCGTACAAGAAATGGCTCCAGAAGACCTCACCATAACAGAAGCATCGAAATGGAATCTCTATGTTGACGGAGCTTCCTCCTCTCAAGGATCCGGTGCTGGAGTGATTCTCAAAGGACAGCATAAAATTCACATCCGGTATGCAGTTCGGATAGAGTACAATGCAACTAACAATGCCGCAAAATATGAAGCACTCATCCAGGCTTGAAATTAGCTACCAAAGTCAGAGTCGAACACCTCATAATACACTCAGACTCCTAGCTGGTAGTAAACCAGGTTAACGACACGTTCCAAGTCAAAGACACCGGCATTGCCAAGTACGTAGACAAAGTCAGGCAACTCTTAAAATAGATTAAGCAAGAAGGGGGCCGATGGAAGATTGTCCAGATACCTAGACAGGATCATTCTCAGGCCGACCTCCTGGCCAAATCGACAGTGGAAGAAAGCTAAGCATTTAAGGACATGGAATTCATTGAGGCACTGACAAAACCCAGCATGAAAGATCCTGAAGTTTTGAAGATACGGGAAGTCTAGGAATGGATGCATTCGATAGTCCAATACTTGGAACACAAAACTCTCCTTGAAGACAAATTAAAAGCTCATAAACTAAAAAAGAGAGCAGCCCATTATTTTATCCACCAAGGGGAGCTCTATAGAAAATTCATGTTGCACCCATGGTCTAAGTACGTCTCGCCAGAGGAAGGGAATTACATACTCAAGGAGATCCATGAAGGAATTTGTGGAGCGCATGAGTCCCACTACACATTAACCCGGAAAGCACTACTCCAAGGATATTTTTGGCCTACTATGTCTAAAGATGCTCAGAAGCTAACTCAAGCATACAGCAAGTGCCAACTGTAATAACTCGAGTTTTTAAATATTTTTATATTTTATCGGGATATGCAGTATTAATAAATTTTTAATATATATATGATTATTTAATTATTTGTTAATAATTAATGTTATTTTAAGTTTATTTAAAGTTTTCTATGTAAAAATTTTCCTGAAACCTATTATTTTGGGAAATAATATTTAAATAATAATTTATTGTTTAATGTTATTTTATTTTATTAAATTATATGGTTCCGCGCATGATCATTATTTTGTGTATTAATATATATACATATACATACATATATATGTTATTATTATTATTATTAGGGTTATTTTTATATATGTGTGTGTGTGTGTGTGTGTGTGTGTGTGTGTGTGTATAAATTTGTGGTGTGTGTTTATTTTGTATATTATAAATTTTTAATATTAAAATATAAAAGTGTATATATATATATATATATATATATATATATATATATATATATATATATATATATATATATATATATATATATATATATATATATATATATATATATATATATATATATATATAACAAAACAACAAAACTCATCTCCCTCACCCTCACCCCCTGATGCCCTACCCCCTCCCCTCACTCTGTAATTCCATTCCCCTCCGTTCAAAGAGCCTCCTGGAGTGTCGCCGTCATCTCCAATTGCTCCGCCATCCTCCTCCACCTTCTCCCACACCGGTGGTTGATATGGAAGTCGGAATTGCCGAAACTCTCATCTCCTATGTTCAAGGCATTTCCGATCACCAAATCTGGTGGTTCCAGTGCCATTGAGCTCCTAGAACTCCATAAAAGCCGATTCCAAGCTCCTTGTAGCTTGAAAACTCGATTTGGTACGGATTTGAGCTTGATTTCATTTTTGGCCTCTTTTATTTCTTGATGTTTTTGAACTTCGATCTTTGATATTCAAGCTCAACTCCTTCACAAAAGTTTATTCTACTAGCTCAATCTACACTCTGGAATTTTTGGAATTTATTTTGATTTTGTGAATTTTTTTTATTTTATTATTATTTTCTAATTTTCGTAAATTAATTAAATAAATTGTGAAATTGTGATTTTTAGTGTTTATGGTGGTTGAAATTATAGAATTTAATTTATAATTTTTGTGATTTTTTGTAATTAATATAATTTTATTTAGTTTATGTGAATTTTAGAAATATATGTTATATGTATTTTTCTGTTAAAATTAATTGGTTAATTGAGTATAATTATTGATTTATTGAATTATATTTTGAGAAAATAATTTTAGAGTAATTATATAATTTTTGGTGAATTTTTTAGTAATTATAATATATTATGTGAATTATTATATATTAGGGGTATTTTGGTAATTTGTTAGTAATATTAATTGAATATTAAGTTAAATTGGTTTTAATAATTAATTGAGGTATAAAAATGATTTTTAAAAATTATTTACTATTTTTAATTAATTAAAACTATTTTTTGAAAATTATTTTCAAATTATATATAATATACTATTTTTGTAAATGAATGGGTTTTTAGTAATTTTTAGTATGTTTTTTGACTAATTAAGTAATTTGGATTTATAAAATGAATTTCTATTAATATTTGTGAATCTATCGAGAATTATCAATTTTTAATAATATTATATTAATATTAAGGTTTTTAAGTAATTATCGGTAAAATAATTATTTTTTTGTGTTTTAATGTTAAATATGCTATATTTTGGTATAAATAGGTATTTTTGGTATTTTCTTATAAATTGTGAACCTCGGTCAGTGGGAATTGTAGTTTGAGGTCCGACCGAGGGGTTTTGAGGATTCTATGTTCGAAGTGTATTTTTCTTGCAGGATCGGCTTTACTTTTTAAGTAAAGAGATGTCAATTTTACAGAGGAGGTTCTGCCGAACTTTTTGGTAGACTTCTCGTAAAACATGACATCAGGTCTGATTTTGTATCTGTTTATGTCTAGAATTCTAAATTGAGTCTCTAGAAGTTAAGTTAGATTTTTTCTGATTTCATGTTGTGATTTGATTGTTAGTTGCGCCGAAACCAAGGCCTAGTGGACCAGGCCTGTCGGACCCGTCTCGTGGAGCGCACAATTGTGAGTTGTTATTTTATATATATGTGTATTTAGGTTGCATGTTTTAGAAATATATGTTTTAATTGCATGATTTTTGCATAAATTGCTTTAGTAAATTATAAGTATATTTTAGGTATATTTTTAGTATATTTTCAGTATACTTTGAAATAAATGCATATTTTACTCTTTATTTATACCCACATTGTTTTTAAGTATATATATGGCTTATTTTATAATTGAACTGAATTTATCTAACATATGTATACTCGAAATATACTTAGTTTATTTTTGGTATATTTCTAGTATATATATGGTTTATATTGCCATTTTAAATTAATATCATGCATCATTTATTTTATGAATGTATGAGTTGATTTTAATGAAGGATATCAATAGAACGTGCTACCTAGTGGGCAGCACTAAGACCGAGTACGTACCGGTACTGTCACAACCCAAAACAAGGGTCATGACCGGCGCTAGGGAATGGGAATTCTTTCGAATCCGGAACCCGTAGCAAGCCTTTAAAATAAAATAAAAGCATGCAATAATAATAAAATATTTTGCAGCGAAAATTAAAATCTTATAAGTGATAATATAACTCATCAACTAATTTAACAACACAGCTTATCTCATATATATAATATCTTTTAATAGAAATGCTTGTTTCAATTCTTTAAAATACAAATCTCAAACATATATAAAACATACATTCCACAACTTAACTACAACTATTGCAATGTCTAGAACACAAAATAAAATCAAGTAGGCAGTTTACATACTAAAGCCGGGGCAGAAGAAATCCGGTGTAAGGGTCTGCTACTGAGGTCTGAGGATGAAGACTCTCCTGAAAAATAGTCAACGGAGGGGAGTCAGACCTCACTAAGTGAATTGTTATAATATATATACATGCATAACTAAATGACAAATGCAAACACTCAATAATATATATAATAAATATATATATACAGGAAAATACACACAGATGCAGCAAAAATCATTTTATATAATACTGAAAATAATACCGTTTATGAAGGATCAAATAGAACCCTAAATGATCACAACCTCAAATAGTGTAGATAACACTCTAGCCATACAGGCTCACTTATTCCAAATAAATTCACTTATTCCATTCGGACAGTAGACTGGCCGCGAGACACTAACTAAGTCAACCGAGCTTCAGTAGTGTGATTGGCCCCGAGACACTTGATTAACCGAGCTCTAGTAATCACACTCTCAAATCACATCACACATCAATCCAATCAATATCCAAAAATAGGTTAGTAATTTAACCTACAATCTATCATCGTACTGGTACGTACTCGGTCTTAGTGCTGCCTACTAGGTAGCACGTTCTATTGATATCCTTCATTTAAAATAAATCCATACATTCATAAAATAAATGATGCATGACATTAATTAAAATAACAATATAAACCATATATATACTAGAAATATACCAAAAATAAACCAAGTATATTTCGAGTATATATATGTCGACTAAATTGAATTTAATTATAAAAATAAACCAACAATAACCATATTTATACTTAAAACATTTTTAGATATAAAACAAAGGTAAAACATGCACTAGATTCAAAATATACCAAAAATATACTAATAATATACCTAAAATATACCTAAGCATTTATTAAATCATTTATGCATAATCTATACAATTAAAACATACATTTCTAAAACATGCAACCCTAAAACACGTATATATAAAATAACAACTCACAATTGTGCGCTCCACGAGACGGGTCTGACGAGCTTGATCTATTAGGCCTCGGTCTCAACGTAACTAAACAAACAAATGATAACATGAAATCAGAATAAATCTAACGAAATTCTAAAGACTCGATCTAGAATACTGGACACGGAATAGGAATAGGGATTTGACCGAATGTCACGTTTTACGAGAATTCTACTAAAAATTCGGCAAAACCTCCCTTGTAAAACGGACATCTCTCTACTCAAAAAGTAGAGCCGGTCTTACAAGAAAACACACTTCGAGAATACACAACTACACAACCCCTCAGTCGGACTCTCAAACTACAATTCTACCGATTGAGGTTCACAATTCATGAGATAAACACAGAACACATTTAAAATTCCAAAAATACCCTTTAATAATCAAAATATGACAAATTAGGGATTTAAACGCTAAAAATAATTATTTTACCGATAATTAAAATAAAACCCTAATTTTAATAAAATATTATTAAAAATCCATAATTCTCGATAAATTCACAAATATTTACCGAAATTCATTTTATAAATCCAAATTACATAATTAGCCCTAAAACATATTAAAAATCATTAAAAACTCATTTATTTACAAAAATAGTATATTATATATAATTTGAAAATAATTTTCAAAAAATAGTTTTAATTAGTTAAAAATACTAAATCATTTTTATACCTCAAATAATTATTAAAACCAATTTAACTTAATTTTCAACCAATTTATTATTAAATTATCAAAATACCCCTAGATATATATAAATTCACATAATTCACTATAATTATAAAAAAAATCACTAAAAATAATATAATTATTCAAAAATTAATTTCTCAACATATAATTCAATAATATCAATAATTATACTCAATTAACCAATTAATTTTAACAAAATACTTAATTAACCTAATTTTCCAAAAATCACCTAAACTAAATAAATTCATAATAATTATAAAAAAATCATAAAAATTAAAAATTAATTTCTAAATTAATTTTAACACCTATAAACACCATAAATCACAATTTCATAATTAATTTAATTAATTTACGAAAATTAAAAAATATTAATAAAATAATCAAAAATTCATAAAATTCAAAATAATTTCCAAAAATTCCAAAAAAATTAAAGGATGTATATTGAGGTACTAGGATCAATCTTTGTGAATGAAGTAAGCTTGAATCATTAAAATCGAAGTTCAAAGAAATCAAGAACACAAACTGGCTGAAAATGAAAATTGAGAACCAAGAGAAATCTAGACTAAATCACATGAAAATAAGCTTGGAAATGAACTCACCGGAGCTCAAGGAGAAGATAGAGACCAGTGGCGTTCAAGATGGTGGCCGGAAGAGGCTTGATCGGCATTGAGCACAATCTCAGCTTCCTCGGGTTTTCACGGCCAAAACTCGCCGAAAATGAAGACTACAGGCGGCGAAGGAATCTTGGGAAGAAGGTGGACGTCCAGGAGGCACTCTGATGGCAAGGGAAGAGCTTGACAGTGGCCGGGAATGGAGGTGGGGCGTCGGGTAGAAGATGAAGGTGACGATGGTAGTTTTTGTAAATAAAGTAAACTTCTACATTTGTATATATATATATATATATATATATATATATATATATATATATATATATATATATAACTTTAACTTATATTATTATAATATATTATTATAATATATTAATATTATATTCTAAAAATAATCTACACCATATCACCCAATATTTATATACATATACACATATATATAATACATATTAATTTAATAAAAATATATAATATATACTTAATTAAAATAAACCCTAATTATTAAATAAGTATATATATATATATATATATATATATATATATATATATATATATATAAATCACAATTTCATAATTAATTTAATTAATTTACGAAAATTAAAAAATATTAATAAAATAATCAAAAATTCATAAAATTCAAAATAATTCCCAAAAATTCCAAAAAAAATTAAAGGATGTATATTGAGGTACTAGGATCAATCTTTGTGAATGAAGTAAGCTTGAATCATTAAAATCGAAGTTCAAAGAAATCAAGAACACAAACTAGCTGAAAATGAAAATTGAGAACCAAGAGAAATCTAGACTAAATCACATGAAAATAAGCTTGGAAATGAACTCACCGGAGCTCAAGGAGAAGATAGAGACCAGTGGCGTTCAAGATGGTGGCCGGAAGAGGCTTGATCGGCATTGAGCACAATCTCAGCTTCCTCGGGTTTTCACGGCCAAAACTCGTCGAAAATGAAGACTACAGGCGGCGAAGGAATCTTGGGAAGAAGGTGGACGTCCAAGAGGCACTCTGATGGCAAGGGAAGAGCTTGACAGTGGCCGGCAATGGAGGTGGGGCGTCGGGTAGAAGATGAAGGTGACGATGGTAGTTTTTGTAAATAAAGCAAACTTCTACATTTGTATATATATATATATATAACTTTAACTTATATTATTATAATATATTATTATAATATGTTAATATTATATTCCAAAAATAATCTACACCACATGTTAAAAATATCACCCAATATTTATATACATATACACATATATATAATACATATTAATTTAATAAAAATATATAATATATACTTAATTAAAATAAACCCTAATTATTAAATATGTATATATATATATATATATATATATATATATATATATATGCATGTATATGTATATATTTTAATACGATAATTAAAATCGTACATGGACTCATGCAAATATGTAAAACAGACTAACATAATTAATAAATATTTATTTACGTTTTAATTTTCCTAAAAATAAAATTTTCGGAAAAATTTTACATAAGAAATTTAAAATAATTAAAAAAATAACTTTAATAAATAAAAAACTAATTAAATAATCAAATATATTTATCAAAATTATTAACACTGCGTATCCCGATGCAATTTAAAAATATTTAAAATCTTGGGATATTACAAGTACGACGATAGATTGTAGGTTAAATTACTAACCTATTTGTGGATTATGACTAGATTGATTTGATTGATATGAGATGTGATTTGAGAGTGTGATTGCTGGAGCTTGGTTGACCAAGTGTCTTGGGGCCAATCACACTGACAGTCAGACTGCTGGAGCTCGGTTGACTTAGTGTCTCAGGGCCAGTCTACTGTCCAAATGGAATAAGTGAATTTATTTGGAACTAAGTGAGCCTGTATGGCTAGAGTGTTTTCTATTATTATTTAAGGTTGCGATCATTTAGGGTTCTATTTGATCCTTCATAAACTGATATTTTTCAGTACTATATATGAAGTCATTTTTCAACATCTGTGTGTACATGTCTGCACATATATGTGTATATATATTTATTATATGCATATGTTTGAATGCATTTGTTATAGAGGAGATGCATGTATATATATTATAACAATTCACTCAGTGTGGTCTGACTCCCATATGTTGATATTTTTCAGGAGAGTCTTCATCTTCTGACCTCAGCAGTAGACCTGTCCGCCGAATTTCTTCCACTCCGACTTTATTATGTAAACTGTTTACTTGAGTTTATTTTGTATTCTAGACACTACACTAGTGGTTGTACTTTGATCTGTCATGAGCTGTATTTATATTTATGCATGTATGAGATTTAAGTTTTCAGATTGTTAAACTGAAAATTTGTACTGAAAGATTTTATTATCTATGAGATGGAATTTATGTTATTAAAATGAGTTGAAGAATTATTATTTTTATACTTAAGATTAAATTTTCGCTATACAAATATTTTATTTATTATATTATATTGCATGCTTTTATTTTTTTAGGCTTGCTGTGGGTTTCGGATTTGAAAGAATTCCCGTTCCTTAGCGCCGGTCATGGCCCTCTGTTTTGGGTCGTGACACCAACAATTTACTCGACTCAATCACAGACCTTCCCACCCCCTACATCCGATTGACAGCCCATAGCCCTTCGCAATGTGGGGGATGGATATCTTAGGCCCCTTCCTAACTTCCACTTCATAAAAAAAGTTCCTGATTGTGGCTATAGACCATTTCACTAAATAGGTAGAGGTGAAGGCAATTCCAACTATCACAGAAGCTTAGATACAACATTTGTTTTGGAGAGAGGTCATATGCAGATTCAGCATCCCTCACACTCTAATTACGGATAACAGCAAATAGTTCAACAATGAAAAGTTTAGAGGTTTTTGTTCAGACTTCAGAATAAAGCTTCGTTTCACCTCAATAGCCCACCCGCAAATAAATGGATAAACGAAAGTCACCAATAGAATTATCATGCAAGGGTTAAAAAAGAGACTTGACGAGAAAAAGGGAAACTGGGTCAAGGAACTTAATAATGTAATTTGGGCCTACAGAACCACTCCTAGATCATCCATTGAAGAAACACCATTTAGGCTCACTTATGGCATGGACGCAGTAATGCTGGTGGAAATTGGTTCACCAAGTTACAGGGTCAGCCACAGTCTCGACCATAACATCAACAACATTGATGCACGAATATGTCTAAACCTATTAGAGGAAAGACGAGAGCGGGCAGCAGCTACAACATAAGCACATCAGCAGAAGGTGGCACGGTATCATCTCCAGCGATGTCACCCAAGACAGTTCAAATTAGGAGACCGGGTACTCAGAAGGGCAAGTATTGGCAAAGGAAACTCAGGAACTGGCAAGCTAGGTCCAAATTGGGAAGGCCCATATCAAATCTCAGAACACACAATTAAGGGAGCATACAAACTAAGGGATGAAGGAGGCAAAGAGCTACCACAATTTTGGAACTTAGATTGCCTCAGAAAGTACTATTAATAGATTGTTCTTAGAAAGATATTCAATAAAGTAAAGCAACAATATTTTTACAACCGATCGATTATAAAAAAAAATGAAGAAAGGTTCCTATTCTACAACTTGTATAACCGGACTGTCGGGCCCGAAGATAGAGGGGGAGACAACATCAATGGCATCTGAAGGCACAGTAGGTTCAACAGTAGTAGCAGGCTCCAAATTATTCCTTGTGCGAGAGGTACCTACCCTTCGACAAGCGTCCTCCTCAGCAGCAATCTTTGCAAGGTCTGCTGACGTTATTCGATCCAGCACATCCAGATCCAACTCAGAGTTCTAAGAAAGCAGGATCCTCCTACACTTAGCCTTGTAGGCCTTAAGAAATCTCCCTACCATGTTTTGGTAGGACCTCTTGTTGTTCTCTCAGGATTTCTCGACCTTAGACAACCTCTTCTCCAGATCTACAATTTGAAGATCCTGCTCTTCAATCCACCTCGTCAACTGACCTTGATTATGCTCCAGATCGGCGATCTTCTTTTGGCCTACCTCAGCCTTAAACTTCACCTCCGCATATTTTGTTTGGCAGAGCTCTAGCACTGCTTTTGCACCATCTAGCTTCTTCTCGAAGTCAATCTCTATCGTCCCTACCTTTGTCTCCTTCAAACTATACTGGCTCTTTAAGTAAAAATATTAGTCCTTCCCTAGTAGCAAGGCCTGAGTCATCTGTGACAGGGAAGTTCGTATTAACACAAGTGGACATATAAGTAAAACAGCATGAGTAACATAAATAACATTCACTTTATGACTGGCCAATCGTCGAATCAAGCAGCCCTTCCGAGCGCTCCTCAGACCAGCGTTACATATCTACTGGCAGCCTCAATGACTCGGCATACTAATCTCTTACTTGGTTGTTCGAGATGCTTAAAGGCTTCATCTTATTCAGTATCTACCCTCTCATATCCGGACACCTAGACAGCCTTGGGTGTTGAATGTATATCTCTTCGTCGAGCCCCTCTGCATCAAAATCCTACTCGATCAGCTACCTTTTTCTCTGACCTACCTTCCCAACTCGGGTTGACTCAACTACCGCCTTGCCTTTGGGATCAATAGTCGTCTCCTCAAGGGCCGTAAAAGTTTCGGGTTCCAGAGAAGGGGACACCTATACTTCCTCTGGAGCTGTTGTCTCATCAGCTATGGAAATCTCGTCCGCAAAAGCAAAAAAGTCAGCCATCTACAAGCGAAAAGATAAAGAAAGTCAGAAGGATACCTTTAAGTAACACAAACGTACCAGCAGAATAAACACGACCTGGACAGACTCTCCATAGGTATCTCCTGGATACGTCCTCAGCCGATCGAGCTTCAACAAGACCATCGAGATGCAGTTACAAGACCATCTTCGCATCATGACTAGAAAGTCTCACAGGCTGTTTGACCCTATGACATTCATCAGACCACATTCGCCAAACATCCACGAAGTTCAACAGGTGCTCGATGACGAAAAAATTTTGCCTCCACTTTTTATGGAGGTCTGGAAGCTTTATGAAAAGGATATGGTTAGGAATGGCTAACAGGGAAAACATCAGTTCTCCTTTCTTCCTAGCTAGACTATATAGATATCAAAAAACATCTAAATCGGGCTCTTTCCCCTCTTCATGCATCAGTTGGATGAACCCGGTCAGAATCCTATAGCTATTTGGATGGAGCTGACCAGGCGCTATGTTATGTCTATTCATGAATCTCTGAACAGAGGGATCTAGTAGAATTTTAAACCCCCCTCTAGTTGGTCTAAATATACCACTAATCTACTTAACCCTAACATGGGAGTGTGAGCCCTAAACTTCTTATCTATCGTGTGGAGGGTGTAATCGGCGGGAATACAGAACTGCTACCAGTACCACCCTAGCAGTTCATCATCTATTTTTTATATAAACAGGTTGGAACTAACCTGTTCCCTCAGTGTCATAATGCTTTTTACAAAGAAGAAAAACTCACGAAAGGCAAAGGAAACAAGAAAAAGAAGAAAAACAAAGTTCACCTGGCTACAAAGTGCAAAGATCATGGTAGACAGGAAGCAAGCGGCAGTACCAACGCAAATATGATAATGGCAAAATAAAAAAGGCAAAATGCATCAGTTGACGGAGACAAAGATATTTATAGAATTACGTAACGATCTTGAAACACGTCATTAATTGCCCTCATCATTACTTCGCTTCTCCCTATATCATTAAGGGCAAAATGGGAAAAATGAAACCTATTAATCGAGTGACCATCATCAAATATACTCTTAAATTTTTTGAATTTTTCTCTTAATGCAAAGGTAAAATCTGATAAAATAATTCTTAGGCAAATTTTTTTTCCTTTATATTTCAAGATTTTCTAATCGGTACTTTTCCTATCAAGCATACCTCCTAAGATATATTTAAAGAAAAAAAAAATTAATCGAGAACTATTACATGAATAGTAGCATTGCAAAAAAAAATTTCTTTTTTAATCTCCTTTTTCTTTGTTTGCAATAAAATAAAAAATTTAACTTTTTTTGCTATTTAATATGGAATTAAGAGTAATTTAAAGTTTAAACTTGATGGATCTAAAGGAAAGATAAAACTTCTCTAAAGCCCGTTATCTCCATATGTTAAATTTAAATTCAAAATCTTAAAAAATTCAAATTTTTTTTTCCAATATTTGTTTTCTCCATACATCAAATTCGAATTGAAATTTTATTTAAAAGAATTTTATCTCTTTGTCACTTGAACCAATCAATGCTAATATTTAAAATTAACCATAAACTAATCCAACGAATCTCTTTATTAAACAGATTAACTTTGACGGTCACTTACATCTCTATTTCTATTTGATTTTCTTGTGTTTATACATAGATTGAAATGGAATCACTTGCATTCGATCTTTGTTCAATCTGAATTGGTGTTGCAGTTAAAGCCAAGAATGCTCGTTTTCTTATAGTCCAAGTCTTCCATCGACTTGGAATATACAAAAGACCGTTAATTTATAGCGCATATACAAATTAAAAAAGTCTTTTATGCAGGCTATTCCCATCTATAAATACCCTTAATTAAATCTTGGCACTGCCATCACATGCATTAAACATTAAACAACAGTGATGTGTTTGACGTATAAGCCAACACCCAAAATGAGTCTCATCAACACCCTTCCCAAACTCCTTTCCCTTGCCACGCTGCCACTTGTGATGTTGTGAACAAATGTACTTACACCGTCTGGGCCACAGCCTCTCCTGGTAGAGGCCGCCGTGTAGACCAAGGTCAAACTTGGACCTTCGATGTAGCACTAGAAACTGCCATGGTTCGCATTTCGGGCGGGACTAATTGTAATTTGGATTAATTACAAAAATATAACAAGTTAACGCATTCACTTTCTCTCATGGCGATACCCATTTTCTTCTTTTATATTTGCTTTTGCTGTTTTCAGTTTTGTGCCAAAAGTGGTACATTATTTAAAGATTGTGTTTAACTTCCGCGATTTTTGTGTCTTTATTGTTATCTTTTTTTTTTTTTCATTTTTTATAATTTTTTTCTATTTATTATTTTTGAAGGTATATTTAATTTAAGTTAATCGTATGCATTTATTTAATTTGTATATTTTAAATAATTAAATTTTAAATTCTAAGTAACAATTTTTTATTTTAAAACTTACTATTATTTAGAATATAAAAATTAAGCGAATTAAATTAAAAATTACCTAGAGTCTTCAATAATTATTTTTTTTATAATTATTTAGAATTTAGGAATTAAAGTAAAAATTACTCAAAATATTCAATAATTTATTTTTCAATAAAAATAATAAAAAATTAAGAAATATATCAAATAAATTATTTTTTATTATTAATACTAATAAAAGTAAAAATTGTATTTATGATCTTAATTTTATTATTAATGATGAAAAAAAAAAAAAACAACAACAAAAATCAACACAATCAACAATGCTATTTATTGTTGCTTTTGTTGATTTTTATTGATTTTGTTATTTTAATTGTAGCTTTTCAATTATTTTTGTTGATTTTTCTAAAAATAACAATAAAAATTATGAGATATATAAAAAATTATTATTTTTATTAGTAGTAAAAGTAAGAACAAATTACTTTAACCTCCTCGAGGTTAAGCCTAATTAACATTTTAGGACCTCTTGTTTCAAAATTGAATATTTACCTCCCGACAGTTTTTATATACCAACACTTAAGGACTTTTATTAATTTTTTGCAAAAAATGACCATAATGCGCTTATTTAACATGTGTATTCTCTAATCTTATTACATTAAATACCTACCATTTATCTTTCTCTGATTTTTATATTTTTTTAAAAATTTAAAAAAGTTAAAATTTTATTTGTAGATCTAAACATTTTTAATTTTTTTTTTAATTTTTTCAGATCTAAAAATTTTTTATTTTAAATTAATTTTTTTTATGTAGAAAATTTTTAATCCTTATAATTAAATACATATGTATTGATTGTAAAATTTCTAAATTTTTAAAATTTTCTACACAAAAAAAAAATTTAGATCTAAAAAAATTAAAAATAATTAATAATTAATAATTTTTAGACCTACAAAAAAAATTTTAACTTTTTTTAAATTTTTAAAAATATATATATAAAAATCAGAGAAAGGTAAATGCTAGGGATTCAATGGAATAAGATTAGAGAATACACATGTTAAAATAAGCGCATTATGGTCGTTTTTTTTGCAAAAAACTAATAAAAGTCTTTAAGTGTTGGTATATAAAAACTGTAGGGAGGTGAATATTCAATTTTGAAATAGAAGGTCCTAAAATGTTAATTAGGCTTAACCTTAGGGAGGTTAAAGTAATTTGCTCCAAAAGTAAACATTTTATTTATGGCCTTAATTTTGCCATTAACAATTAAAAAATAATTTAAAAATAGTAAAAAATCAACAAAATTCAACAACTGTAAAATTTTATTGTTTTTTGTTGATTTGTTGTTTGAGTTATTGTTGTGGATGACAGGGTTTAGTGTGCATCTAGAATTTTAGTAACCGCAACACTACTTGAGCTCAAGGCTCTAGAGAACACACTAATTAATGTCACAAAAACATGGTGTTGAGATGAGGAGTCGCCACCCAGGGTAATAATTGGGACAAATAAAAAATGCGGTACTCGATTCCCTAAAAGAAAGATAGCACCACAACCAGGAGATTCTAGGTACGAAATACTAACTTCTTTCAGTCTCGTGTTCTTTTAGAATTACTTTATGAATTACTATATTATCCTCTATTTACATGCAATTTCATATAAGCCTAAGCCCATCACCTCTTGACCCATGGGCCCTGACCTGGCCCAGGTGAAGAGGTGATTGCCTCATCGAAGAGGTACCGCCTCTTCACACCCACTCTCTACAACATTAAATGCCATTAATGGCAGTGGTTAAAGGCTTACCTGATGAAGAGTTGGTCATTTTTGGATGTAAAAGAAAGAGAAAAAGTAGGGAAAAGAGCTTGTGGAATGAAAAAAGGCAAGGGGAAAGGGTGACAATGGGTTTTTGGGAAATTGAAAAAGGGAGAGGGGGAGAGGATTTAAAAGAAAGGTGTGGAGGCATGAGAGAGGAGGTTGGAAACCTGGAAAAAAGGTCTGAAAAAGAAAGAAGACAGAGAGAGAAAGAGAGAAAGAGGAGGGAAAAAAAAGGAAAGGAAGAAAAGAGTAAGAAGAAGGAAAGAAGACTTGACTCTTGAGAAGAGGAAGGGACCTCTTTACATTCAAAGCCATTCATTCATCAACCAAGCTCTGAAGGCTTAGTTAGGAGCATCAGCTCGTCCAAGTCAATGAGTCTCCTTATTTTTAAGCTTTAAGTTCTTTGTCTTTATTAAAAGTTTTGATTTGTTGCTATTTTGTGTGTTTTTTTTTAGCTATATTACTTATTTAAGTTCATAAAGAAGCATGATTGCATGAGACACTGAATATTGATTGCTAATATTTGTGTATTTGCATTTATTTCTTATTTATTTGCATGATCATTGAGTTTCTTAAGATTTAAGAAATGTAGTTTGTCTCTATCCCTGTTGAAGAGGCAATGTCTCTTCATAGAGACATCGCCCCTTCATGATGAGGCGACAGTGACATCGCCTCCTGGTCAAGAGGCGATGCCTCTTTGAAGAGGCATCGCTTATGCTTGTTGCTGTCTTGATTTTCAACTATTATCTTGCATATTTTAGTATGATTGCCTTGTTTAATTTGTTATATTTCTTGATTTCATGCATGATCACCACATTTGATCAATATTGTTTCTATGTTATATTATTGTGTTATTTAATGGACTATTTATGAGTTTTTTTTATTATTTGTTCATGATTTGTAAATGTTATTGTTGTTTGTGAAATAGAACTAACTCGTATTTGTTGAAGGAATTATTTGGTGATTTTTAATCACTAAATAATTACTATATTAACCATTTTTAGAGAAATTTTAATTTATTAGTTTCTTTTCAGTTTATTTTTTTTTATGTATGGTTTATTTTTAGTATTTTTATATTTATTTATACCAAACATTGTAATCCTTAATCCCTATCCCTTTCATTTGTAATGAATGGTTGTAAATTATTTTTATCTATTTATTATTATTTATTTATTTGTGATTTAATGTCGGGAATATAAGTATGAAATGAGACTAATGTGTAAACTTAAAATAAAATATAAAATTTGAAACCAATCGTGATTAGCATGTTAATAAGGAAATAATTTAATAATAAAAGGTTATAAAATACAAAATATACACGGAAGCCAACCGCAAAGTTGGGTGGGCATTCCAAAAGCCCATACCCAGTTTCCGAACCCGATCTCTGATGACAGCTTCTGGGAACCTCCATGGAATCCAGTTGTTGTATAGTGTATCCTGGTTTTTATCCAGGTGGCGACTCCATCTCCATTTTGGGCCCCAAGCCCACTATGTATTTCTTAGTGAGCCTTGAGCTTGCATAGTGCCATGGTCGCCAACACTTGGGCGCGCGACCAAAACCGTCGCCTACAATACCCTAAATGATTAATTTGAGGCTTAAGAATTATCTCCGGTGATTAAACTAATTTAAATGGAAATTAATTAATTTCCACCTCAAACTATCCGAGATTTATTAATCAAAATCTGTAAAGAATTAATTTAAACTCCATTCATGGAAATTGATTGCTATAATTTATACTATTTATTAAAAATAATTTCATGCATTTATTTCGGGTTGACATTGTTCATTCACGGAGTTCGGGTGGGACCCACCAGATTTTTCACCGGAAAAGTATCACCTGATAAAACTAAATATACCAAAATGTTCCTAATAATTACTAGAACAAAACAATAGACTCAAATGCGCCAAAAACAACATTAGAATTCACAAACAAAAAAAGTAAAGGAAATTAGCAAAAAAATTCAATGAATATTCTACAGATGTAGATCGGATGCAAGGTTGGTACTTATAGATGTTGAAAATGAGAGGGACATAATGGAGGCAACCTCGTTGCCTGAAACCAACTGGAACAGTGTAGAATTGATAGAAGAAGGCCAACTGTTCTTTTAATTTCTAGGCATTTTCTAGATGTTTTCTTACAAAACAAAAATTATGGGAGGTAGAAGAGGATAAGACAAATCTACCGTTCAAATGCCAACTTCAGTCACTGGACTTAAATGCTCAGTGCATTAGAAGCACGACCCGAGTGCCAAACCTCAGTACTATCAAAGTGACCTGAGGGTGCTAGCTTCAGTCATTGGACTTAGATTCTCAATGTATTAGAAGCATGGCCCGAGTGCTAAACCTCAATACTGTCGAAGCAACCTAAGGGTGCCAACTTCAGTCATTGGACTTTAGGTGATCGGTGTTATTGAAATGACCTTAGTCATTGCTTAGGCTAATAAGGATGTTGCTTGGTCTTGAATTTTGATAATTTTATGGATAACAGCTGCCTGGCCAGAATAATGATTAATGCCAAATCTAAACATTATTGTTGTTTTATGTTTGATTTTTCTGAGCATTATTGTTTGTAGTATTTTGTAAAAGGAAGGATGTTGTGATCCTAGTAGTGAATCTGAGCCCTTTCAATCTGAGCTCCATAATATAGGATAGTAATTTAGTGAGGGTTTTTGAAATGATAGAATGGGGGCTTTAAAGGACCAAAATTTAAGCTTGTTTAATTGAAGTCATAAGATGAGCATTGTAGTTCATGTGAAAGGCCAAGATTACCCCTCTTCTTAACTAGAGGATATTATGGGAGGCTAGCTCGAATATTTTAGATTTGTGCTGCTTCATTTATCCGACTGTGTAGTGGATATACTTGACTCCATTCTTTGAATTTTCCTTACTAAACATTCTTTGAAATTTTCATGAATAAAGATCTACTTTCACTTTTGGCTGTCTTTGAATTCTACTAAGATATCTTATAATTTCATTAATGTGTAGAAAGTTCTTCATGGGTCCCACGAATTACTAAGGCTCTTGTTTGCATTGAGCTTTGTAAAAGTGTTTCCTTTGTCTGTTACCATAGACAAAAGAGAAAAATCTTTGGGATTATTTTGATCCATCTCAATTAATTGTCAGTCCGTGATGTAAAAATGTATCAATGTAATTGGTGCATATTCATCTATAGATACTAATAATGTATTTCATGAACAAGAATCTATGTTTAAATATGTAAGCATGCTTGTGTGATAAGCCATGGTTATTCTTATAAAAATAAATAAGATATGAAAATAAATGATAAATAATTGAGAAAGAAGAAAAAACTTATCTCTTGATGTGCACTTGTCCCACCTTTTGAATTAATGAATATTTATGTTCATTGCTTATTTTAGTTGTTGCCTGAATGACCTTAAAGATGCTTCCATGACTTTTGCTAATGTAATATTGAATATCTGAGCCTCAATTAGGTGCCATGCAAATGTACTATCCAAGTTTGTGTTCAACTCCTTGGCATTTTGTTCTATTATAATTTCTTTATTCGAGAGAAGTCTTGAAAGTCCTATACTAGCTTCAGGGCCTATTTGACTTGATTAAATAGTATTTATTACTCGTTGGAGTTTGGATGCCCATGAAGTCAATGTCCAGTATTCGATGTTCTTTGCCCAACTTTTAACCCAAGCTTTACTAAAAGTTCGTCTAAACCAATTACCAGTTGAGGAATTTGCATTGCTTAGATTATCAAAAAAATTTATATCCTTGCTTTTGTGATGGCCAAGTCTTAAAGTAGATTATGCAAATGACATTGCTTGATCTTGTCAACTCTTACTTTTGCTATTTAATCCATCAATAGCAGTAGCTTATAATGCTGATTCAATAAGCTCTTAGTCTGATTCTTCTCAACTACAATTCAATTTCAAGAGGTGTTCTTTATGTTGAATGTGGCCTTTTCCTTTAATTTCTTGGCACATAAACTTGGATTGAAGTTTAATCTCAGTAGCTCTAGCTTCGATGATTTTGGTTATTATTTACTGCTTTATGAGAATACCTTTTTCAATTTCAAATTTGACTATTTTCATGCTTGTATACTCGATGCTCGGTTCTTGTATAAGATGAAACTTTAATTCAGATTCAGGTGTCTGAAACTTGATAATTGAGAATAAGATGTCTAACAGTCTTTGATGCTACGATGCGCAGTTCTTTGGTGGTCAATGCTCATATGGAGTTGATACTTACATATCTGATGCTTCGATGCTCGATCATCAATGTTCTCTTGTTTCTTTTCACGTTTTTTTTTTACTTGAGCTTTATTGAAGATCGAAATCTGCATATGTGGTGACTTTAATATTTTAAACTTGGGTTCAGCAGCTATTGTTTCAAACTCAAACCTCAATGCATTATCTTTTTGTCAAATTTTTTTAAAGATTATCACTGGACTCGATCTTTTTGTATATTCCTTATACTGAAAATGGAGTTGCTGAGCCTTTTGTTCGTGGATACAATATTGAACCTGCTTCTCCTTGCCACTTGTATGGCTCATACAATCATAAAGTTATAGCTTGAGAGGATATCTTCCAAGAAAATTTAAATTAGATTCGAGCTCTTGATGCTCAGAATCGACCATCATGGCCTGAATTTTTGGTGATGAAGAATTTGGACTTTAACAATCAAGCTAGGTGCATCCTCTAAATGAAAACGGGACTGAGAACCATACTTGAATTATGTCTGACTGAAAATGATGCTTCGATGCTTTGTGCTCAGGGCTTAGTGGGTGCTTGTGAAGTTAGTGCTCGATGCTCGACACTCGGTGCTTGGTGGATGCTCGGTGATCGGAGCTTAAACTATGATTCGAGCATTAATTCCAAGCAATTTTGCTTTTTTGCCTCATTGTTGTTTTACATTAAATCTCCACTATCGCCTCTTGTTGATGTAGTTCTCTTCATTACCAGTCCTTCGCTTGTATTCCTCCTATTTAAAGTTATGACAGTATTGTCGATGATTAAACGAGTCTGAATAGAAGCTTGTTGTACATCCATTAGCTTGCTGCTTCAAACCAGATCGGGTAAAGATTCTTAGCTACAATGAATTAATGAAGATGTTGTTTAATAAGCTCTGTGCAACTTGTCCGGGCATCAAGCTTGGTGCTCCGAGACAACTTGCTCCTAGAACCAGGTGCTTTAAGGAATTTCACAAATTAAAATAACAAACTTGGGGGCTGGATGGGTGCTCATGAATGATCATGGAATCTTAGCTTTATCTTTTTTGTAGTGCTTTTATAATTTTTTTAAACTTGAGCTCTGTTGAAAATCGAAATATGCAAACCCAAATGTCATATGTTCTGATGCTTCTTATATCTTAAATGTCGCAAGGAAATTCAGACTACAGTTAACAAGCTCAGTGTTTGAACAGAACTGAATACCTGAGTACCTGATCCAAAATCCAAACGTCCGATGGATGAGTAAGTACATCAGACTTGGAGTCCTCCTTCCTCATCATATTGATCCTGTATGAACTTCCATTTGTTCTTCAATTTTGAGTGTTACTGTTTAAGAACACCATCTGGACAAGCTGTGTTAGCTGCATGTGATCTATATGGCCCTATATATGGATGGAACATGAATAGGTTGGCATGAGTTGCAATGAACATCTTCCTAATTTGAACATGCTTATCCTTCTCCTTTACTTAATTGTAAACATCAAGAGTAGAACGTGCTCGATTAGTGATCTTGGGATCATCCAATGATCCTGAATAAAGTCTAGGTCAGGTAAATGGTGCCTTGAACTTGTACTGAGCATCAAAATCATTGTGCTATAGCAGTTTTGCAATTGAAGTGCTTGCCCTTTAAAATGTTAACCATAAACGGAAAGTAATGTAAATATGAGGCTATGTGGTACGCCCAAGGGAATTAGGTTATAGCTAGAGAAAAACATGGTCCATTGCTCAGGTTGCTATATGCTTTAATTTCAGGTTTAACGTTGCGGAATGTTATTATTTATGACTATGTTTTCTTCACCATCCAAGCTTTCTACCGTAAGATCCCTCATCGCTACCTTTTTTTGTTTTACAAACCAATGAGTACTCGGACTGTAATCTTCAATGTTTCTTTAATTTTATCCTAAAAAATGGATCCGCATTGGCCAAGTCCAATAAGAATCTTCCAATTCAAGCACAAGTGGTACATTGTCAAACAAAGCACTAACTTGAATAGAATATCAAGTAACTCCCCCTGCAGTGATTTAAAGCTTTCTCCTCTTTTGTAAAGCTTATTGACGTGAGAAATCCACAAGCATACAGAGTCCGTTCAAGTAGTAAAATAAAGTATCGATCCCACAGAGATTGCAAATTAAGTATTGAAATACTAAAAGCATTTGTTTGTTTAAACATTGAATTTTGGTTTGAAATTCAAATAAAAATAAACAAAACAAATTTAATTAAAACTTAACAATCAAATTACAGGCTAGGGTTCTTATGATCATTTCAACCTTTTCTAAAAGTTAATTAAACATCTAAGTCTTTAACTAATCTTAATTCAATTTGAAAGTATCTTTAAAACCATAGATTTTCCTCTCAGATAAACCTATAATTATTTGAGTAGAATTAACACATAGTTTACTAGCTTTCACTAACTAAATGTTTCTTAAACCTAATTTTAAGTCCAGCTATTTAATCAATATTAGTCACTTAAATGTCTCTCAATTAATTAAGTGACTAATAGGTTATTATTTTAATCCCATAGAACCTATCTCTCAATTAAGTTCTAAAGTATAAATTCAATCTAAGGGTGATCAAGCCTAAGATGACATTAAGTTCAACAACAACCAAATAATTAAGATTAAAGACTTAGATTTTAATTAAAAAAAAATACATGGCTGAAATGAAATAAGAACCCTAAAAATATGCTTAGCTACACATGTGTCACAACCCAAAACAGGGGTCATGACCGGCGCTAGGGAACGGGAATTCTTTCGAATCCGAAACCCATAGCAAGCCTAAAAATAAAATAAAACATGCAATAATAATAACAATATATAATGCAGCGGAAATAATTATCATAAATATCACAACAACATATGCACCAACTGGATTTAAATCAAATCCCCATCATCACATATATATAAAATCTTTTAATACAAATCCAGTTTCAATATATAATACAACATCTCTTTAAATATTTAATGACTACTGCAATGTCTAGATAAAATAAACCCAAGACTCAGAGAAGTAGTTTATATAAAGAAGCCGGGGCGGAAGAAATCCGGCGTATAGGTCTGCTACTGAGGTCTGAGGAAGATGACTCTCCTGAAAAATAGTTAACGGAGGGGAGTCAGACCTCACTGAGTGAATTACTATAATATATATACATGCATACTAAATGACAATGCATACAATCAACAGTATATATCTAATATGTATATATACAAGCAATACACACAAATGCAGTAAAATCATTTTTATATATTTTTATTAAAGTCATCATTTATGAAGGATCAAATAGAACCCTAAAATATTGAGACCTCAAAACAGTGTTAGACAACACTCTAGCCATACAGGCTCACTTATTCCAAATATATCCACTTAATCCATTTAGACAGTAGACTGGCCCCGAGACACTAAGTCAACCGAGCTCCAGCAGTCTGACTGCCAGTGTGATTGGCCCCGAGATACTTGGTCAACCGAGCTCCAGCAATCACACCCATATCACATCTCACACATCAAATAATCATAACCAATCAATATCCACAAATAGGTTAGTAATATAGCCTATCTGCTATAAGCGCACCGATACGTACTCGGTCCTAGTGTTGCCCACTAGGTAGCACGTTCTATTGATATCCTTCATCAATAAATATAAAACATCCATTCACAAATAAATGATGCATGAATTTAAATAAAATAACAATATAAACCATATATATATACCGAAAATATACCAAAAGTAAACCAGGTATATTTCGAGTATATATACGTCAAATGAATCCAATCAAATTATAAATTAAGCTAGAAATATATTTAAAAACATTTTAAATATAATTTATTAACAAAACATGCATATAATTTGATATATACCAAAAATAAACCAAAATAAACTAAATATAAACTTAAGTAATAATCAAATTATTTATGCATATTTAATCAAAATAAAACATGCATTTCTAAATCATGCACCCTAAACATATATATATAATATAGTAACTCACACTTAGTGCGCTCCACGAGATGGGTCCGACGGGCCTGGTCCACTAGGCCTCGGTCTCGGTGCAACTAGACAAACAATAAATAATAGACATCAGAATAAACCTAACAGAAAATCCTAGAACTCGATCTAGAATATTAAATACAGAATCAAAATTAGGGTTCGACCGGATATCACGTTTTACGAGAATTCTACCAAAAATTCGACAGAACCTCCCCTGTAAAATGGACATCTCTCTACTCAAAGAGTAGAGCCGACCCTGCAAAGAAATACACTTCGAAAAATAGGCACAACCACTCATCCACAACCCCTCGGTCGGATTCCAAACTACAGTCTACCGATTGGGGTCCACAATCACATAATAATTTCAGAAATACCAAAAATACCCTTATAACATAAAATACATTTTATAAGTAGAAATTACATAATTAACCTTTAAACACAGTAAAAATCGATAAAAACTCATTTTATTAGTAAAATCGTATATTATATATATATTTGAAAATAATTCACGAAAAATAGTTTTAATTAGTTAAAAATACTAAATAATTTGTAGAAATCATTTTTATACCTTAAATAACTATTAAAACCAATTAAATTACACTTTTAGCCAAATTCGTGTAAAATTACCAAAATACCCCTATATATATAAATTAACATAATATTAATAAAAAATTCACCAAAAATTATATAATTACTCAAAATTAATTTTCTCAACATATTTATCAATAATTAAACTCAATTGACCAATTAATTTCAATTAAAAATACAATTAACCTAATTTTCCAAAATTACACAAACTTAAATAATTCAAATTAAATACATAGAAATTCATAAAAAAAAATTCCAAATAAATTTCTATAATTCATTTTAACACCTATATTTATCATAAAACACAATTTCATAATTTAATTAATTAATTTCCGAAAATTAGAAAATAATATTAAAATATTCAAAAATCAAAATAATCTCCAAAAATTCATACATGAAGATTAAGCTACTAGGATCAACATTTGTGAAGGGACTTTTCATGAATCAAACAATTAGGAGCTCAAAAAAATTAAAAACCCTAATATGGCCGAAATTAAAAATTCGAAACCTAAGCAAATCAAGACCATTTAAGCTCAAACCAAAGCTAGAATCACACTCACCGGAGCTCAAAGAGAAGAAAGAGACTGACGGTGTCGAAAATGGTGGCCGAAAAGTTAGTGAACGGTGAGGAGGGAAGTTTCTGCCAAAATGGGGAAAATGGGAGCTAGCCGACGCCGGGGAAGAAGCTAGGGTCGGCGGAGCTGCTGGCGGCACACCGACGGTAGGTGGTCGGAAGTTGAAGTGGGAGGGGAGAAGGATCGGGCTCGGGAAGAAGAAAGGAGAAGAAGAAAAGGAAAGGAAAGGAAAAGAAAAGAAAAAGAAAAAGAAAGAAAAAGAAAAAGAAAAAAAGAAAAGAAGAAAAAAAAATTTAAATAAAATATTTGGGAAAAATCTCACACCACACATTATTATAATAATTTACAATTTAATAATAAATAAAATAATTAAATAACAATAAAATTAATAAACAAATAATAAAATATTAGGGTAATAAATTAAACCCTAATTAAATAAATATATACACACATAGGCTTTATTTAGTAATTTAAAAATACGTATGAGTTCATGCAAGTCTGTAAATATATTTAAAATAATTAATAATAAATTATTTATGTAAAAATTTCCCCGAAAATGAAAGTCTCGGGAAAATTTTACGTAAAGTACTCAAAATAATACACAATAATTAAAATAGGTTTTAAATCCATATCAACTTGTAAAAATATCATAATATATATATAAAAATTATTAACACTGCATATCCCGATGCAGTATTAAAATATTTAAAAACACGGAATATTACAACATGTTAAGAGAAAGAGAAGAAGATGAAGTAGAGAAGAAATAACCAATCATTATTAATTAAAAGAAAATAATAACCAAAGAGTTTAAATAAGAAAACCCCCTTTACTGCTTCAAACAGTTGCAATAGAAGGTCTTGTTCCTTCAAAGCTTTAAAACTAATTTTCTACTTCACATGAACAAGAACTTGAATGAAAATTAACTTTGATTCTTTAAAGTAAAAATTTAGAGAAGACTAAGTATAGCCTTCTTTTGCTCTTATGAAGGCCTCCTATTTATAGCCTCCAGCCTCCAACAACTTTGAGGTTTGTTACAATTCAAATTCCATAAAATCCCCTCAAATCATTAGCTCAAAATTTGAATTTAAGAAGTTGTTGCAACAACTTGCACATTTGTGCACACCTAAGCACATGGTTGTGTCGCAGGGTTTGTCGGCTTTCTAACACTTAGGCACAACTATGCACACCCAGGCACATGGCTGTGTTAGAATAGGCTGCTTTCAAAACTCCACTTTTCTTCAAGATTTTGACTTGTTGTAACCTCCAAATCCTATCTTTGACTTGTTCAAATCTTTCAACTTCCTTTATGCATCCTTATTTCAAAAATTAAATAAAGATTAACTAAATAGACTTTAAAAAAATTAACAAAAATCCTAACAACTAAACAAAATTAACAAAAATAAATAAAAGATCTAAAAATTAACTAAATTAATTAAAAATGCAACTAATGGGATTTTATTCCCATAGAAAAGAGTGTTCAAAATACAAGATTTTTTCTAACTTATCACTTATAGACAATTTGGATTAGTGTAGGGCACCATGCATGACAACATACTACCTTTAAAGATCATGGCCTTAAGCTACTCTTAACCATGCATAACAATATGTTTTAGTCCTAAAGCATGCCTATAAAGATGACCATGCAAGAAAAATAAGCTTTACTCCTTATTTCACCTTCTACTGGGCGTAATGATTTTCTTTTATGGACATGTTTTAGGGAAAGGGCAGGCTTTATTAAATGTTTGAGTTATTGAGCTAGATTCTAGCAAGTAATGATAATCTGGAAATTAATTTGGTTATGCTTAGCTCTTGAACAGGATGAGCTAGGCTTTCCTACATATGATACCACTGGATAACTCCAAATCGTACCTTTACTTGTGGAACCTGCACCAATGAGAAAAAATGGTGAATGGGGTGGGGTTTCCTCCACAAACACTTTGAAGCTTAAGTTAGTATTTATGAAAATAAAAATATATAATAAAGAGCAATGTAGAATAGAGTAGAATAAAGGATGTGGGATGAGTGTTTATGAGATCATGAAGCCATGGCTTGAAATATAAGATTCAAGTATTTCAAATGCATATGCTTTTATTCCTTTTATTTGTTGTAACCTTGCAAGACAATACTGCACCCAGGCTTAAGTGAAACAAGTGACAATTGATTTTGTTAGCTAGGATATAACAAGTGAATCAAGGGATATCCTTTGATCATTAACATTTGCTAAGTGATTTTCAAGTATTGGTCAAGCTAGTCACAACATCCTCTTATATCCATATGCAAATGTATAACAAGTAATTGTTGTAATTCATAAATTTATCATTTGTTGTTTATTCATATAAGCAAAAGTATAAGCAATCTGTAGTTCAACAATTCTCATGTAAGAAGACATAGAGCAACTTATTTGAAGTTTTATAGAAAACATATTACAGTCAAGCTACAAGTTCATAAATTCCACATTTATATTCACATAATCACACAATTACATATTAGAATCCAAGTGATGTATATACTCACCTCCTTTAAACATGATTTATATCACCTTCTCCTACTTTGGCAATATTTTGAGAACCTAGAATATAACATGTATTTTTAATACCGAAAAGAAAATTGTGTTTCCATGCTTTTATGCAATAGTTAGCATGTTTCATACAAATAATGTTATAATGCTTATGTACTATAAAGCTAATAACTCTTTATATGTAACTCCAAATTATCTAATTGTTTTTAGCTAATAAAACTAGACACTTGATAATATAACATATAAAAAATCTAGATTAAATTAGGCATTACATGATTTATGGTGAATTTTTAAATTCTACCCTGAAACCTGTACATACAGATCTTAACCTTGCTAGACCTAAGAGTAAATAACTTTCACCACACAACTCTAAATTGCTTAATTACCTTTTAATAAAAAACTAAACACATAGGGCTATATTATATCCAAAAATTAGCATAATATAAGCTCTGATAAATTAATGGTAAAATTTTGAATTCAGACTTGTGTTCTACACTGAAACAGTTTGAGTAAGTCTCATTCAGTTCAAAATTTCTCAAGTTATACAAGTCCAATTGCAAAACCCTTTTTCAAGAAATTTTTTAACACATAAATAACTTTAATGTTTTATACTTCATCTAATTTACTCTCTAATGTCTTCATATTAATTGGTCAAAACTGGACTACCTGCAGATGTAGTAAGCAGAACCAACCTCACCCCAAGGATAATTTCTCATTACACACACATTATCTTACCAAATTATTTTTAAGAATTTTAGATAATATATAAAGAAAAAAATATCATGTTTATCACTTTGTCTAGATCAATCTCTAACATCCTCAAAATAACCAATCAATATCAGGTAGCCTGTTAGTACTACTACCTGAACCTATCCCAAATAAACTTCCATAGAATTTTACGTACTAGTTGTTTCACAAAACCCTTTTAAAGGAATATATATAAGACAAAACTCCACAAGTTTCATTTTTTTTCTCTTCCCCTAATTCTTCTTTTATTTCCATGAAAACTAGAGTGTAATTTTCTACTATAAACTAGAATTCTTAGCATAAAGAACCATATTCATCTTCAAAATCAATTAACCTATTTCCCTTTTTAATTATTTCTAATTACCATGATTAGCATGTCATGAGGGGAGAATCACATAAGAAAATAGGATGAAATCACTTACCTTAACCAAAATTAGGAAAACCCTAGAATTTTCCCCTTTTCCTTCTTCTTTTTCACTTTCCCTTTTCCTTCCTTCTTCACTTTCCTTTTTTATTCTCTTCACTTTTTTTTGTTCCAGCCCCCTTTTATTTATTTTTTGCATAAGCTATTCCTTTTTAGCCCTTATACTTGCTTTTTATTTCTTTTAACAAATTAATTATTTTCTTAACTAAATCCCTAATGTTTAATCTTCACTATTTTTATCCCTATCTTAATTTTTGGAAAAATAAATCACCTAAGTCATGCTTATGTTATATTCTATTTTTTCACATATATGATATGTAATGCATGTGAAATGCACATGTTCAAATGAGAGACTTTTGTGATGCATATTTTCATATAATATTATAATGGGTGAAGATAGGGAAGTTACATTTCTCCCCCTCTTATAATGAATTTTATCCTTGAAATTAATACCTGTGAACAAGTTAGGATATTATCATTTCATGTTTTCTTCAGTCTCCTATATGGCTTCTTCTTTTGAATGGTTTTTTCATAACACTTTAACTAAGAGAATTTCTTGATTTTGTAACTGTTTTGTCTTATAACCAATGATCTTTATCGGTTCTTCAACATAACTCAAATCATCAAAAATTTCTAATTCTTTATTTTTAATTGTATGAGTGGGATTAGATCAATATCTTCTAAGCATACTCATATGAAACACATCATGAATTTGGGCCATTTCTAGTTGTAATGCCAATTTGTAAGCTAATGGACCAGTTCTTTCAAGAATTTCATATGGCCCTATGTATCGCGAACTTAGTTTTCCTTTCTTACTAAATCAAATTACCCCTTTCCATGGTAAATCTTGAAGGAATACTTTCTCGCCCATTTCATACTTCATTTCTCTCCTATATTGATCTATATAGCTCTTTTGTCTATCTTAGGTTATTTTAAGTCTACTTTTGATTAGATTTACTTTGTCCATGGTGTCTTGTACAATCTCTAGCCCTTCTAATACACAGGTTCCTTCTTCATCCTAATAAATAGGATTGCATCACTTTCTTCCATATAATGCCTCGTATGGGGCCATCTAAATACTACTATGATATTGATTATTATATGCAAACTCCATTAAATTGATATACTCATCCCAATCTCCTTTGAATTCTAATACACAAGCTCAAAGCATACTTCAAGTGTCTGAATTGTTTTTTTTAATTGCCCATCTATTTATGGATGAAAAGTAGTGCTGAAATTCAATTTGGTACCTAAAGCCATATGCAAAATCATCCAAAAATGAGATGTAAACCATGGATCCCTATCTAACCATCCCTACCTAACACAATAGATATTGGTACCCCATGCAACCTAACAATTTCATTCACATAATCTTTGGTCAAGTATTCAAGTGAACTACCCCCATCAAATAAGTAAAAAGTGCACTGACTTAGTCATTCAATCAATGATATATAGCCTTCCTACTTATTTTAGATATATTTTATTCAACTGTTAGATTTGCAATAAATATATGTATCTTATTAAATGTAAAATGCTTACAGTATATTATAGATAGTTTATGTAATGAATAACTAGTTTCTTCTTGTAAGAAACTCAATGATTGTTGTATTTGTTTTGCTTGTACATCAAGGCTTGAAGTAGATATATGATAGGAAGGTGACCCATGCCTACTCTTAAAAAATTTTACATTACATGTTTGAACATATATCAACTATAGATGTTGATGAACTTGGGATCAAAGGAGTTTATCAGGCATTCATCAATATTATCAAAGGAGGAGTGATTGATGTTGTTGTTCAGATGATTAAAGCCAATCCTAATCTGCTATCCATTATAGACCATACTTTAAAAGGCATACTCATAATGGTAGTTCAACATCAACAAAAATAAGTTTTTAGCTTATTATATGTACTTAATGCCCATAAGTAGTTTTTGATTACTGGTGTTGATAAGGATAAAAATAACATGTTACATATTGCAGCCATGTTAGCACCTTCTCGTCGACTTAATCACATCTTAAATGTAGCTTTATAGATGCAAAGAGAGCTACAGTGGTACAAGGTGACCTTTCTTAATTTTTTTAATTGTCTAGTATGCCATGCTCATTTCACTTAACTATTGGATGAATGACAAGCACCCAATTACAATTATATTACATATGCAATATTTTGAAAGTGAAATAAATCTTTGAGCATGAATTGAATACATGAGGTTAAAAGCATTATGAGTCTTTTAGCTAAAAGACATATGAATGTTATGAACAAGATGATAAGAGAGATCTTCTCAGACACCCATAAGCAATTGAAGATGAATGGAGAGAAATGGATGAAGGAGACAGTAACATCTTGCTCTCTTGTGCATACTCTAATCATTACTATAATATTTACTACAACATTCACAGTTCCTAATGGTAACATTCAAGAAGGCTTTCGATGTTCTTATTTATGGTATTTATAATATCTAATGCAATCTCATTGTTTGCATCCTCTACATCAGTGCTAAAAGTTTTAGGAGTGCTCACATTGTGCTATGCAGAGGAAGATTTTCTTAGGCCCTTGCCCATAAAATTGATTATTAGTCTATCGACCCTCTTCATCTCAATTACAGCCATGATAGTAGCCTTTTCTCACTACAATAAACTTAGTTTATTCCCACATTCAAATTTAAAAAAAAACCATATTTAAAAGTACAGTTAAATTATTTCTCTACATATGAAAAAAAGTTGATAAATGTGTGGTTAAATGTTGTGTGGGGACAAATTTAGCCACACTTTATTTGAGTGAGGGGGAGGTGATTTGTGACTTTTATTTCTCTACTCTTTTGAATGAAAATTACCATACTTTTGTAAGTGGACATTAATAACTTCCACCATACTACTTATTTATCTCTTACCACATTTTAAAAGGTAGAAAATTAATTACATTTCCTATTATAGGTATTCTTTTTTTAAGTAAAAAATTTAAACATCAACTAAACATTAATAAAACTAAAATAAAATAACTTTTTTTAACAAAATTAGAACAAAAAAAAGGGTTTATTACACTATTGGTACCATAAATTTGCCCCATGTTTCCAAATGGTACCAGATTTGTAATTTTTTTCTTTTTAGTTACTAAAGTTCTATTTTTGTTTCAAGTTAAATTATCTCAAACATATCCTATCAAATTTAGCATACGTGGCAGCTGGAATAAACATATTTTTAATATATTTATCATGTAAGCATCCCATTAAACAGTCTAATCATTTTGTTGGCCCCATAAAATAAAATTTACTTGTAGGCCCCATAAAATAAAACATAAAACAAAATTTTAGCAAATTTTATCTTATTTTATGGACCCCATAAGATGATTTTGTTTTTTAATAGGATGTTTACATAGTGAATATACTAAAAATATACTTATTCTGGCTACCACGTATGTTAAATTTGATAGGATATGTTCGAGGTACTTTAACTTGGAACAAAAATAGAACTTTAGTAACTGAAAAGAAAAAATTAAGAATCTGGTACCATTTTGAAACATAGGACAAAATTATAGTACCATTGGTGTAATAAACCCAACAAAAAAAAAAGAACTTTTGTGTCAACAAATTTCACTACTCAACAACATTGTAATACATTATGCTCATTTGCTATAAAAAATTATTAAACTTGGTCAAATGTGTAAATGAATGTTCAAATATTTATTTACAGCTCAAAAACTAAAAATACTCTTATTTTACCCCTAAAATCTAAAAACATCACATTTGACTTCTAGAGGTATTCTAGTCAACTCTTGTGTTTGATTCCTCACCACTCATAGTAGGCACTTGCAATATCAGCATAAATCCAAATATAACTTGACAAACTAAACAAAAAACCAATAACAAACCAAAAACAAGTCCACCCTCTACCATTAGAAATATCAGCATATACAATAAATTGGACTAGTTAGAAGACAACCAATCAAACAAAACACTAAGAAATGAAATGTTTTTATTAAACATAAATTAGTGTAACTAAATTATGAAAAATTTATTTCCAAAGTTATCAATAAGTAACTAAATGATTCCAAATACATAACTCAGTATAACAAAGAATCATGCCAAATAAGTAACTTTCGGTATAACAAAGAATCATGCCAAATAACTAAATCATGCTCTAGTTCAGCCTTGCAGGTGGTTCATTATCAATTTATCTTTTTCAAAGATTTTCTTAAAAAACAAGAAGAACCCAAAAATAAAATTAAAAAGAAAAAGATAAAGTTTAAACCAATCCAACTGAAAATAAAATTAAAAATAACTTTACAATACAAGTCTTATTAATTAATTTATGGCATAATTCTACAATGTGTCTAAATTTATAATTCATTTTACATATTTCAATCAAAGTACAAACTCAACCTCAATTTTTTTTAATATTTTCCTTTATTTTACTAAATAATTTAAAAGTAATTCATACAATAGTTATATTTTTGTATTTTCCCTACTCAATAACAAGCATTTTAGCTTATGATGGCAATGTATAGGAAATGCATTGGACATAAATTGTAACATCCCTATCTTCACCCATTATAATATTATATGAACATATGCACATCAAAAGTCTCTCATTTAAACATGCGCATTTCACATGCATTACATATCATATATGTGAAAATATAAAATATAACATAAGCATGACTTATGTGATTTATTTTTCTAGAATTTAATATAAGGATAGAAATAGTGAAGATTAAATATTAGGGATTTAGTTGAGAAAATAATTAATTAGTTAGAAGTAATAAAGAGCAAGTATAGGGGCTAAAAGGGAAAGTGAAGAAGAAAAAGAAGGAAAAGGGGAAAATTCTAGGGTTTTCCTAATTTTGGTTAAGGTAAGTGATTTCATCCTATTTTCTTATGTAATTCTCCTTTTGTGAAATGATAATCATATTAATAAGAAAGAATTAAAAATGGAAATAGGTAATTGATTTTGAAGATGAATATGGTTCTTTATGTTGAGAATTCTAGTTTACGGTAGAAAATTGCACTCTAGTTTTCATGGCCATAAAAGAAGAATTAGGGGAAGTGAAAAACATGAAAATTATAGGTTTATGTCTTATATTTATTCCTTTAAAATGGTTTTGTGAAATAAAAAGTATGTAAAATTCTATGGAAGTTTATTTAGGACAAGTTCGAGTAGTAGTTCCAACAGGTTACCTTATATTGATTGGTTATTTTGAGGATGTTAGAAAATAATTTAGAAAAACTGATAAACATGAGTTTTTTTCCTTTATATGTTACCTAAAATCCTTTAAAACATTTTGGTAAGATAATGTGTGTGTAATGAGAAATAGTCGTTGGAGTAAGGTTGGTTCTACTTGCTATATATGTAAGTAGTCCAGTTTTACCCAGTTAATATGAAGATATTAGAGACCAAATTAGATGAAATATATAACATGAAAGTTTTTCCTTTATGTATTAACAAAGTTATTGGAAAATGTTTTTGCAATTGGATTGTATAACTTGAGAAATTTTGAACTAAATGAGACCTAATTAAACTGTTTTAGTATAGAACACAGGTCTGTATTCAAATTTTTACCATTAATTGTGAGCTTATATTATGCCAATTTTTTAATATATTTTATTCTTTATGTCTAGTTTTTTATAAAAAATGAATTAAGTAATTTGGAGTTGTGTGGTGAAAGTTATTCACTCTCAGGTCTAGCAAGGTCAAGCTGTGTATGTATAGGTTTTAAGGTAGATTTTAAAAATTCACCATAAATTATGTAGTGCCTAGTTTAATATTTATTTTTTTTATATGTTATATTCTTAAGTGTCTAGTTTAATTAGCAAAAAGAATTATATCATTTGTAATTACATATAAATAGTTATTAGCTTTCTAGTACAACAGCATTATAACATTATTTGTATGAAACATACTAAACATTGCATAAAAGCATGGAAACACAATTTTCTTTTTGGTATTAAAAATATATGTTATATTCTAGATTCTTAAAATATTGCTAAAGTGTAAGAAGGTAATACAAATCATGTTTAAAGTGTTTGTTACCTAAGGAGGTGAGTATATACGTCAATTGGATTCTAATGTACAATTGTGTGATTATGTGAATATGAATGTGGAATTTGTGATTTGTAGCTTGACTGAAATATGTTTTCTATGAAACTTCAAATGAGTTGCTCTTTGTCTTCTTACATGAGAATTGGTGAACTATAGATTGCTTATACTTGTGCATATGCGAATAAATGACAAATGATAAATTTATGAATTACAACAATTACTTGTTATACATTTACATTTGAATATTTGTATATGGATATAAGAGGATGTTGTGACCAGCTTGACCAATACTTATGAATCACTTGGAAAATATTAATGATTAAAGGATATCCTTTAATTCACTTGTTATATGTTGGCCAGCAAAATCAATTGTCACTTATCACTTATTTCACTTGAACTTGGGTGCAATATTTTCTTACAAGGTCACAACAAATAAAAAGGAACCAAAGCATATTCATTTGCAATATTTGAATCTTTTTTTTTGTGAGATTTTTAAGCTAATTATTAGAGAAACCTTTAGAATTTAATTGATGTTTTAAAGCATGGAGCATAGGTTGCTGGCCGAATTCTCACTCTTTCTCTCCTTGTAACATACATATGCTTACTAATTAATGTAAATGTTTGTATGTATGTATATACATATATATGTGTATAGTAACTACATGTGAATAAATGATACTTAGTAATAATAATATGAGATATCATGATGGATAATAATAGTAAGTGTATAGGGTGTTACATTAGAGTTGGTATCAGAGCAGGGATAAGTTCTATGAGGGACAAGCATATGAGCATAATAGAATGTTTATATTTATATACATTGTCATATAATATATTCTTATATGTCTATAGGGTATCCATAAGGAGAGAGGAGATAACCGATTTGCATTTCATGGAAGCATCATATTGACCACCACAAGATCAACCTACTTATAGGGTAGGATCTCCTGCACATTCTCATGCACATTATGCACCTTATGAACAAATACATATTGTGCAACATGAACAAGAAGTACAAGGACCACAGGAGTATAAGGAGAAGAGATATAATGACAGTTGATTTCTATGGTACTACAGATCCCTCAGTTGTAGAAATATGGCTAAAAAAGACATAAAGAATTTTTAATTGATGAAATGCACACCAAAAGAAAAGTTTGACTATGCAGTATCATTATTACAAGGGGATGCATATGATTAGTAGGAAACAGTACCTGGCAATAATGTTTAGCCTCCAATTCTTACATGGGATGATTTCCTTCATGAGTTCAATAATAATTACATGCTAGAAGTGTATAGAGATGATAAAAAAAAGGAATTCTTAAATCTATAGCAAGGGACAATGACTATAGTTGAATATAAGGTGAAATTCAATCAATTATCTCATTATGCATCTTTATTGGTAGCTACTAATAAAGATAAACATCGAATGTTTGAGGAAGGATTGAGATATAAGCTCAGAGATAGGATTACTCCTATAGACCTTGAGAGTTATACAAAGTTAAGGGCAATTATAATCAGAGCTCAGAGGTTAGTAAAAGAAAGGTCGGAGCTGTGAAAAAAAAGGGGATTAAGTGAGATTACAAAAAGTTCCAATAGGAAACAAGGTAGATATGAGGGATATATATCGCCATAGCCTAGTACAAGGGGTGGATATTTTAATTATAGAAGTAGGGGATTAAGAACTCTATCTTTCGCAAGTAGAGGCTAGAGTCATATTATGGCACAAAGAATTGCATATGTATATTGTGGGAGACAACATATTGGAGAATGTAGAAAGCTAACTGGCGGGTGCTTCTTTTATAGATCTCTTAATCATATTCTTAGAGACTATCCTAAAAAGACTAGAGTGATAGATGGTAGTAGAGATAGAGCTATGTTAAAACCCACAGTTGAAGCTTTAAAAATAAGTGGAATTGGAGAAACATCTAGCAAGACAAGAGGTAAAAATAGGACCACTATAGCTGGTAGAGGTGAGAGTATATCAGAAGGTCAAAGATTTAAACCTCAGACATAAGCCAAAATGTTTACCATTATTAAACAAAAAGCTATTAATGCTCCAGAAGTTATCACTGGTCAAATTCTTATCCATGGTTTAGAAGATTATGCATTAATTAATCCTAGTTCCACACATTCATTCATATTATTAGGTATGGCATTTCAATTATGGAAAAAGCATGAACCTTTAGGTTTTGATTTAAATGTAGGTATACCTTTAGGAGAAATAATGGCAGTGAATAATATATGTCATGACTATTTGATTTATATTGATAAAACTGAGTTGGAAGCTAATATGATATTGTTGCCACTCCATGAATTTAATATAATATTGGGTGTGGATTAGTTTACTAAGAATCATGCAATAGTGAACTATTTTACTAAAGAGGTTGTCATAGAATCTCCAAATCAACCAAAGATTATGATTTTAGGAGAAAGAAAAGTTGTACCTGCATGTTTAATTTCTACTATAAAAGCTTTTAAAATGGTTAGAGGTGGTCGTGAAGCTTATTTAGCGCTTGTGGTAGATACCAGGACTATTAATAATTCACTTGAGAGTATTCTAGTGGTTAAGGAATTTTCAGATGAATTCCTAGAAGAATTACTAGGGTTGCCACCTGAAAGAGAAGTGAAGTTCACAATAGAGTTACTTCCCAGAATAACACCAATATCCATTTCACCATATAGAATGGCTCCAATTGAATTGAAAGAATTGAAAGTTTAGTTACAAGAATTGCTTGATAAAGGATTTATTAGGCCCATTATTTCACTTTGGGGTGCTCTAATGCTATTTGTTAAAAAGAAAGATGGAACAATGAGGTTATGTATTGATTATAGACAATTGAATCAAGTCACTGTGAAGAATCAAAATCCTTTGCCTATAATAAATGATTTTTTTGACCAACTGTAGGCAACTGAAGGGTTCTCCAAGATTGATTTGAAATTAGGCTATTATTAGCTTAAAATTTCCAAACCAGATGTACTAAAGATTGCATTTTGAACCATGTACGGACATTATAAATTCTTAGTGATGCCTTTTGGTTTAACTAATGCACTAGCTGTATTCATGTCTCTTATGAACAAGGTATTTCAACCATATCTAGATAAGTTTGTGATTGTATTCATTGATGACATATTGGTATATTCAAGCAATAAAGAGGAGCATGAACAACATTTGAGAATTGTGCTGCAAACCTTGAGGGAAAAGCAGTTATATGATAAGTTGAGTAAATGTAAGTTTTGGACAGATGAAGTTGTATTTTTAGGACATATGGTTTCTAAATGGAGCGTAGAAGTGGACCCAAAGAAAATAGAAGTAGTAGTGAAATGGGAAACTCCAAAGAATGTTTGTAGACGGTAGGGTTTAGTGTGCGTCTAAGATTTTAGCAACCACGACACTGTTTGAGCTTAGGGCTTTAGAGAACACACTAACCACTGTTACAAAGACATGGTGTGGAGATGAGGAGTCACCACCCAGTATAATAACTGGGACAATTCAAAAAGGTGGTACTCAATTCCCTAAAAGAAAGCTAGCACCACAACTAGGAGATTCTGGATACGAAATACTAACTTCTTTCAGTCTCGTGTTCTTTTAGAATTACTTTATGAATAACTATATTATCCTCTATTTACATGCAATTTCATATAAACCCTTATTCTAGCAATTAACTCCAAGAAAACTAGTCATGAAAAATACAAGTAAATAATGCATTCAATACAATCCCTAAGTTAGTTTAATCTACATTAAATTTAATTAAATGAGCTAAATTTACATCTTTTAATTTACAAGTGAGCCTACAGACTAACGGGCCTAATTCCTATTTAATTTTAATTTAAGTGAACTTAAGTCTATGTATTTTAATTCTAAACATGGGCCTAAATCTACAAATTATGAAGTATTTAATTTAGTGGGCCTAATTCTACATGTTTTAAGTCTAGAGTGACCTTAAACCTATAAATTATGAAAAAACTTTAATTAAATAGGCATATTCTAAATTAATTAAATTAAATTAGGTGGGCCTATGTCTATTTAGCTAAATGTGTCTAAGTTATCTCTACCCTAAATCTAATTAATTATGGGCCTAAAATGCATTTTAATTAATTAAACCTAAAAAAAACCTAAATTTAAATGGGTTAAAGCCTAATATAGGCCTAGGGCCCAAAACATATAAACACAAGTAAACAAGCCCAAAAACAATAATAAATATCAAGCTAAACAAATAAAAAGATCAAATAATTAATTTAACTTATGCTAAAACCATAATTTAATTAAAGTGACCATAAACAATAAAATAAAATAATCAATCAAGCAAAACCAATTTCCAACTTAACTCTAATTTAATTAAAAATCTAAGGAGTTTTTATAACCATTAATTTTAATTAATTACCCAATGAAAACCCTAATTTTACTAACCGATTAAATTAAAAAAAAAACACACAAACACACACACACCAAATTCCATTATTCCCACTATTAGGGCTATTACAATTATCTACTGCAAATAGGAATAAAAACTAATACAACCCAAAAAACACAAAATAAAATAACCAATAAAATAATAGCAAATAAATAAATAAAACTTTAGAAAACTACATTCAAATACAAAATTTAATCCATGGCATTCCATGGATCTTCATGATTTTTGTTCTTATTCAATAACATGCTACTCCACAGCTCAGGTTACTCCTACCATAATTATGAACACAAAAGCAAAATAAATAATGATTAAAGCTTAAATAAAATAAAATTAAAAATTAAATAAAATTAAAATCAAACTAAATAATCAAATAAAAATAAAAGAAAAGGGTAGAATAAGGGATGATTGAATGGATGCAATATTGATTAGCTCCTCAAAGTGTTATCAATCACCATTGCTTTTAATGGATCTTCAAAACTTGATGTCCTCCTCTTCAAAAGTCTATTGCTCTTGCTCCAAGAACAAAGAAAATATAAAGAAAAATATTTTACGTATTGCTTCAAAGAAAAATATGGAGAGAACTTTTTTTTAAGCAAAAAAAGAGAGATAGTCCAAAGAGAGCCCCCTTTTTTAAGAGCCTAAACTATCCTTATATAGGAAAAGAGCCAAAAACCCTAATCCTACGTACTTAGGAGTTCCAGTTTTAAAAGGACTTTATTTCCTGAAAATCTAAAAAATAAATTTTAGAAAATTTTTAGCCAATCAAAATTCAGGAAAAATATTTTCAAAAATTAAAAAATTGAAAAAATAGTGCGGGACTTATCAAAATAGTACAATTCTGATCAGAATTGTTGAATTTCAATCGGAATTATAGATTTTCGATCTGTATTGGAGTTTCAAAGCTCAAGTATTTGAGACCTATTTATACCATTTTCATCATTGAAGTCTTTCATTGCATCCATAACTCATTATCCTGAAATTAGGTGCTTACAGTTGCCCCCCTTTGTCATTGTTTTTTTGAAAAATTATGACAAAGCAAACTAGCACTCAATTTCTAAATTGAAAGTTAGGATGCTTACCTGTGCTCCATAAGGTTTGATCGTCGTTTCACAATAAATGCTCGTGTTGTCATACAACACTAAGCATAAACTTGGAACACTTGAGGAAACACTATACTCAGACATATAGCATTGGTTTGGATGGATATATCACACTCGATCATGTGATATTGACTATACTCAGTCATATAGTCCGGATTGGAAGGATGCATTGTACTTGGTCATATAATGTCAACTACACTCGGTCATATAGTCTTAATTGAAAGGGATACATCATACTCAGTCGTATGATGCCGATTATACTTGGTCATATAATCTTGATTGAAAATACATTGTACTCGGTCATACAATGTTGACTACACTCAGTCGTGTAGTTTTAATCGAAAGAATACATTGTACTCGGTCATACAATGTTTACTATACTATGACGTATAGTCTGAATTGAAAATACACTACAGTCGGTCATATAGTGCAAATTGAAAGAATACATTGTACTTGGTCATACAATGTTAACTATACTCAGACGTATAGTCTAGATATGAATACACTACACTCAGTCGTGTAGCATTGATTTCTTTTATGTTTTGCCTTTTTCCAATTCATTCTTCATTTCCCTTATCCCTTTCATTGCTTATCGATTATGTTGCAATCCATAATTACTTGTGATTAGTTGCAGCCCTTTCATTGTTCACTGATGATGCTGTAATCTATAATTGCTTGCGATTAGCTGAAACCCCTTTCGTTGCTCACTGATGATGCTGTAGTCCATAATTGCTCGCAATTAACTGCAACCCTTTCATTGCTCGCGATTAACTTCAACCCTTTCATTGCTCATTAATGATGCTACAATCCATAAATTCTCATGATTAACTGCAACCCTTTCATTGCTCACTGATGATGTTGCAATCTATAATTGCTCGCGATTAGCTGCAACCATTTCATTGCTCGCCTTTAATGCTACAGTCCATAGCTGCTCATGAATTTTTATCTTTGGTTGTTTAAGTTGAATGCTTTGAATTCTTTATGCTGATTGATTAGCATTTTTGCTAACTAACTTTGAATTTTGTTGTGTTGACTAATTAGAATTTCTTTACTGACTAACTTCAATTCTACTGTGTTAACCAACTTTACAAGTTGAGTGCACTTCCTTCTGGATTTACAATTCCTACAGACTTGTTAAAGTTAGTTTCAATCATGATGACTATATAAAAGTACATTATAATGTTGAAAATTTATGAGAAAATTCATCACTTTATCATGAGATAGCATGCACTCAATAAATCTCACTATTTTTTTATTTTCATGACTGTCATTTATTTTCCATTTGCAAAGGTTAGAGGCATCGTTAACCATATTATGCTGAAAGCATATCTTTTACTAAGTGAAGAGCTTACTTCCATACCTAATTTTAAGGAGAATTTGCTAAATAAAAATCATGGCAATTGAGCATAAAAAGATCAAATTCGAAGTATCAAAATAGCCTTTGAATTATTTTTTATGCTTTCTTTCCTTATCCGAGTATTCTCCTGCCTTTCTCATATTACTCAGTGTGGATATCATTAGAAAGGTCCTTTGGATACTCATACTCTTACAGAGTATTGGAGTAAATAGAGCAGTTTTTTAGCATTGTCCTTTTTTAGTATTCCCCCACTTTTCACATATTACTCAGCATGGATACCACCAGAAGTTTCATGTTGATACTCTCACTCATCTCTGAGCACTAGAGTAAATTATGCTTGCTCTTTTTTTGATTCTCCTCTCAGTATTCCCCCGCCTTTCTCATATTACTTAGCGTGGACACTGTTAAGGGATATTGTACTCGTACTCATTTTTGAGTATTAGAGTATATTATATGCACATTTATCATTTGAAAGACTGAAATGATACTTTGAAATTCAAGAAATTTATGTTTCATGTACACAGATTTTGTTTTTGCATTTTCTTTCCCTCATTTGGGTGCAAAACAAGCATTAGAATGATTAGAGTTTATAAACTCTCAACATAAAACTGTTAACTGCTCATCTAAATTCTACGAGGCTAATAAAAGAAAGCTATTATGATCAAAGGTCATAAGATAGGATTTTCGAACATGATCGCATGAATTGGATGAATTTACTTTCAATTTGTGAATTTTATGATTGAGATGGTACTTTATTATAGAATCTAAGGAATGAGAGTTTTGTTACTTCCCTTTTTATTATCTTGATGAGTGTTTGGTATTTGCTATCTGACCCACTCTTATTGATGTATCGGTTCATTTCCTCTTCTTCATTCTCTTTTATTTTTCCCTACACAAAATACTATAAGTTAGTATGGCCTATTCATAAGCGAATAAATTTTATCAAAATGCAGTGTTATTCTTTTATGTATTCTTCCCTTTAGTTCATGATGATGATGTTTCTGATCACAGAGTCATGATACTCCACCATTGAAGTTGAGGCTTTGGGCTACATTTGTATTTCTGCCATTCTCATTAATGTTATGGTAAAGGGCTTCATTCCTTTTATTGACATCTCTTGCAAAAAAGGTTCAGGAGTTAGAGATCTTATTTTATGATCAAATAATTTTTCAAAGTGCATTAATTTTAGGTTTAGAGTGCATTCTTCCCTTTTATAGGGTCATCGAATGTATAGCTGACATCTTCGGCCTTCTCATCACCATATTCCATACCATACACTAGTCTAACTGTTGTGGAGAGATATTCTAGATGATGCTCTAGATGAGACTATAGAGATGGATGTTGAATCTAAGGAGCTTGAACATCCTATCCAGCCTCTTGAGGTCATCAAAATGATGCTTTTGCAAGTATCATTGTCGATGATATTCCCTTACTAGATGAGCCCTTTAGACTCTTGAGGTCTAAATTCTCGTTGAGTATCAGGTTCACCTTTTTAGTGCTACCCTTTTCCTTTTAGATGCTTAACATGTGCACATTCTTACTACCTTTCTGCATTCTTACAACACTGATCCTGAATGTTAGTAGCAAAGTGTTTGCACAATCTTGCCTAGGCTCAAGGACTTTATTATGCAAAACAAGTATTTCACAATAAATGTATACAAGTGTATGCATGTTATGTTTGACATGCATGATCCTAATAGGTCTTATGTTTGGAACAAAGCTATATTCGCAGCTTGGAGTGTGAGAATGAGGTGCCTCATCAAAAGCTTATAGGTTTAAGCATTAGATACTTCATTATTGGTACTTCTGATGTCAAAGCTTCTAATACAACTCATCGGACTGATGACTAGGCTAGCAAGTGGGGTCTTTAGCTTTACACTAAAGCTCGTGATTGGCCGATGCACTGTTGAACTTTTCTTTTTGTTATTGCTTTTGTTGTATGATGATTAAGGTATTAGCTCTTACACTTGTTTTTGCCTCGAGATCACATGTATTAGCATTTATAATTTAGCATCCATCTTTGCTCTTTGAATGTGGACTCAATTTTCCCCCAGAGTTTTTTTTTGCCCACAGTTCCATTCTGGATTCATTCATGCTATTCTAGCAGTCTTTTTTTCATTTTCGTGTGTAAGAGACCAAGTTCATTTGCTGCTGTTGTTGATCCTTCAACTTATTAACCCTATTAGTTGCAATCTTATGCATTGAAGATGCAGAGGAGTGGGCGAACTGACTGAAGTGAGTTCTTGATGATGAAATTAAATGGACTTGCACTTCAAAGAACTCTTGAGCAGAATATAAGGCTTGATGCTAATGTAATCATTAATGATAGTTATAAGATGAGGTTACTGAGCCACCTAAATTCTCAAAGTATAAGGGGACGCTAGGCTTACAAGGAAAATTACGAAGCAGTGGCAAAAAAAAAGAAAATATAACTAAAATAGTGATCTCATAGCTCTTATTTAGCTTTCATTATGTATTATCTTTCCATTTAGATACTTATGCAATATGATATAAATAAATATGCGATATTTGAATAAAAAATTCAAAATTAATTTTAATCATTCATTAGGGCAAAAATGAGAACATTCATTACATCACATGATACAACTCCTGTTACTAGCCAGTCCTAAATTTTTTCTCTCTAATTTTTACCTTACTGTTCTTTTTTCTTTCTTTTTCTCTCTCTTTGTTCTTTCTCTTTTTTATCATTCTTTTTATTTTTTTCCTCAAATTTTCTATATTCAGGAGTTACATCATGTGATATATGAATGTTCTTTGAATTTGTATTTGTGGCCATGCTAAATGAATCTAATTGAATTAAATTTATGTCAAACATGAAGATGCAATCAATATCATAATGCACAGTACCATTAGGATGTCAATACATAAGTAAGCACGATCAAAATTCATATCATCGATCAATAAAACAAAACAAGTTCTAAAAAAACTAAAAATTTAGGCAATAAGAAAATTTATCTCCTATTCTAGATGTTAGGGATACTGGGTCTCATAGTGGTTATCCTTCAGGTGGCTAGCATAACAACTATTATTGCTTCTTCTTGCCAACTGTTTCCATGAATTCATCTTTTTATACCTCCCCTGTGCATATTTCTTCCTTGTCTAGCAGCTTCTCATCATTAAACTCATCACTCCATCCTGTAGGCACAATTGACTTAAAGGGTATGTCAAAAGAAGGTGGTTTAGTGTAAAACACCTTGTAATCAAACTTGCTTGAGGGTTTTCCTAACAAATCCTCAACTCTTTCCACATTATTAGGGGCATTAGGAGATTTCTCATCGGTTCTAAGGTCTAGGTCCTCAAAGGAGTTTAGCACTTCCTCTTTACTCACTCTTGAGTTAATCATCATGGTGGCTGGTGGTGTAACATTTTGGTAGTTTGGGAAAGGATTATTTTTGGTGCTTGGGCTTTCAAGGTTTGTGATTTCTCTAGAGTCTATAAGGTTTTGAATTTCGTGTTTAAGGCATGTACAAGTGTCTATGGAATGGCTAGTAACTTGGTGGAATTTGCAATAACTGTTTGGGTTATAGCCAAGGACATTTGAGTTTGGCGGTTTGTAAAGGGTGAGAGGTCTAAGAAAGCCCTTTTGCATCAAGTGCTCTAGGACTTTGGACAGGGGTTGGTTGAAATTAGAGAATCTCCTTGGTGTTTGTACAACATGCACTTCAACAGCCCGGCTAGTGCTTCCTTACTATGTGCCCCCAGTTAGGTAGTTTCTTACTCCTATGGCTCTGGAGCTTTTCTTTTTCTCACTCTCAATTTCCTCAGCTTGCAAACTATCGTCATAAAGATCTATAAATGTTTTGGGGTTCATCATCTGCAACCTCTCAACTAGATTAGGTAGCACGTTTCGAACTATCATCCTAACCTAATCCTTCTCAGCCAGTTTGCTCTTCATTAGTCTTACCTTATTCATGAACCTGGTTAGAAAATCTGAGAATGACTCATTAGGCTTCTGCTTAGTCAGTTCTAGATCCCTGATAAACACCTCGAGCCTAGTGTTGTAGTCATATTGCTTCAAAAAAGCAGTGCATAGTTCTCTCCAGTCAGCTCGGATAGACTTTTCTAACCCATGATACCAATTAACAGCCATACCCTCTAAGGATAGTACAAATAACTTGGTAACTATGGATAAAGGAGCCTTAGTGGTGCTCATGGTAGTTATATATTGACTAAGGTGGACCCTCGGGTCTCAAGTACCATCAAACTTCTGCAGTTGTGGTATCTTGAACTTATCAAGTAACTTATCTTCCTCAAATTGCATCACATCATCAAAGTTAAATGAGTATCCAATACCCTATCCTCTTATCAATTCCTCCATCTTAGACATCTTCTGAGTCAGTGCTTTCTTCTGCTTGGATTTTAACTCTTGAACTTGCTCAAGTGATTCTTTTTTCGCCTTTTCAACCATGTAATTCTCAATATACTCCAACTTTATTTCCACATCAGGCATGTTCCTAGCAACATTGTCATTGTTAGCAAGTGGTGCACCCACAACAGGTGGAATGGCTGCAACAGGAGGTGTAGTAGCAGCAGGTGGTGGTGGCATTAATCCAGCCAAGGCATGTCTTAACTCATCTTGCATCATCGCTCTCATGTCATCCATCAATGCCTCTTTGACATCCTCTAGGGTCCAGTTTCCTCCCTCTTATTGTTCCATTTCTTCAGTTTGTTAAGGTTGTGTAGCTTCTAGGTAGAGTGGATTAATGGGACTCCTTTCCAGTATGCTAAGGATCTCTTTCGTGATCAATTGTGGACTTAAATCAGTTCTCACTAGTCTGCCACCCTTTTGACTCCAAACATAGGAAGACCTGGATGAATCTATAATGGCTGAAAGACAAATTGTTAGTATGATGCATGAGATGCATGTATGCATGATGCACGTGTTATACAACAAGTAGCAAGTAACAAGTCAAGTTAGGTGTACATACATCCTTCCAACCTTATTCCTCCCACACACGTATTCAATGGTGAGTCTCTTTTCCTAGGATTTTTTATCTTGGCCTTAATATCAATAGGGGATATCAAGAACTGACACGCATGCCAAATCTCTCAAAGCAATAAAACATAAAAATAATATTTTTAGGTATAAGAGATTAGCCCAATCTTTATTAGTCCAAACAAGCTTTTAAAGTATGGGCTTGGGCCTTTATAGATAAAAATACCTTATGGAAACATTCATAAGCAATTTGGGTAGATCTTAGGGGAAATAACTAAGCCATTATATATGGTTAGGGTCTAGTGAAAAGTCAAGGTTCTCTTAGCAAGATGCCCTCCTTTAAGACTTGATTTACAAGCCAAGGTTAGAGGGGCCCGACATCCTTTGTAAACTCGAAAGAAGACTATCCCCCTTTAGGACTTGGGTTATAGACTCTGGTCAAATAAGCCTAATAATCTTTCTTGAACTGAGTTAAGGCTAAGAGTGATGGTTAGCCAATTTGCAATCCTATGAAGCTAATGGAATCATGGAACCATAAATTGATGCCATCGGTTAATAGGGACATGCAAAATGAATGCAAGAATAAAATAATAATTATTAAAATAATTCTAAAGAACATAAGTAGAATCAATATCTCTTATCCCCAGTGGAGTCGCTACTATAAACGGCAGGGTTTAGCGCACGTCCAAGATTTTAGCAACCATGACACTGTTTAAGCTCAAGGCTCTATAGAACACACTAACCACTGTCACAAATACATGGAATGGAGATGAGGAGTCGCCAGCCAAGGTAATAACTGGAACAAATCAAAAAGGTGGTACTCGATTCCCTAAAAGAAAGCTAGCACCACAAACAGGAGATTCTGAATATGGAATACCAACTTCTTTTAGTCTTGTGTTCTTTTAGAATTACTTTATGAATTACTATATTACCCTCTATTTACATGCAATTTCATATAAACCCTTATTCTAGCAATTAACTCCAAGCAAACTAGTCATGAAAAATACAAGTAAATAATGCATTCAATACAATCCCCTAAGTTAGTCTAATCTACATTGATTTTAATTAAATGAAATAAATCTACATCTTTTAATTTACAAGTGAGCCTACAAACTAATGGGCCTAATTCCTATTTAATTTTAATTTAAGTAAACTTAAGTCTATGTATTTTAATTCTAAACATGGGCCTAAATCTACAAATTATGAAGTATTTAATTTAGTGGGCCTAATTCTACATGTTTTAAGTCTAGAGTGACCTTAAACCTATAAATTATAAAAAAGCTTTAATTAAATGGGATAAGTCTAAATTAATTAAATTAAATTAGGTGGGCCTATGTCTAATTAACTAAATGCACCTAAGTCATCTCTACCTTAAATCTAATTAATTATGGCCTAAAATGTATTTTAATTAATTAAACCTAAAAAAAAACTAAATTTAAATGGGTTGAAGCCTAATGTGGGCCTAGGGCCCAAAACACATAAACACAAGTACACAAGCCTAAAAACAATAATAAATATCAAGCTAAACAAATAAGAAGATCAAACAATTAATTTAATTTATGCTAAAACCCTAATTTAATTAAAGTGACCATAAACAATAAAATAAAATAATCAATCAAGTAAAACCAATTTTACCAACATAACTCTAATTTAATTAAAAAACTTAAGGATTTCTATAACCATTAATTTTAATTAATTACCCAATGAAAACCCTAATTTTACTAATTGATTAAATTAAAACAAAAAAATACACAAACACACACACCAAATTCCATTATTCCCACTATTGGGGCTATTACAATGATCTACTGCAAATAGGAATAAAAACTAATACAACCCAAAAAAACACAAAACAAAATAACCAATAAAATAATAGCAAATAAATAAATAAAATTGTAAAAAACTACATTCAAATACAAAATTTAATCCATGGCATTCCATGGATCTTTATGAGTTTGTTCTTGTTCAAGCACATGTTACTCCACAGCTCAGGTTACTCCCACCATAATTATGAACACAAAAGCAAAATAAATAATTATTAGAGCTTAAATAAAATAAATTTTAAAATAAATAAATTTAAAATCAAACTAAATAATCAAATAAAAATAAAAGAAAAAGGTAGAAGAAGCGATGATTAAACGGATGCAATATTGATTAGCTCCTCAAAGTGTTATCAATCACCATTGCCTTTAATGGATCTTCAAAACTTGATGTCCTCCTCTTCAAAAGTTTATTGCTCTTGCTTTAAAAACAAAGAAAATCTAAGAAAAATATTTTACGTATTACTTCAAAGAAAAATATGGAGAGAAATTTTTTTTAAGCAAAAAAAGAGAGATAGTCCAAAGAGAGCCCAAGAGTCTAAACTATCCTTATATAAGAAAAGAGCCAAAAACCCTAATCCTACATACTTAGGAGTTCCAGTTTTAAAAGGACTTTATTTCCTGAAAATCTAAAAAAAAATTAGAAAATTTTTAGCCAATCAAAATTTAAGAAAAATATTTTCAAAAATTAAAAAATTGAAAAAATAGTGTGAATTGGAATCGGAATTGTAGATTATCTATCAGAATTATAGATTTTCGATCCGTATTGGAGTTTCAAAGCTTAAGTATTGGAGACCTATTTATACCATTTTTATTATTGGAGTATTTCGGTGCATCCATAACTCATTATCCTAAAATTGGGTGCTTACAATGTTTTAAAAGTTTAAAGTTTCTTAAGATTAGCTAGTTATTATCATGGATTTGTTGAGGGATTTTCATTGATGTCCAGCCCTTTGACGATGTTGCTTTAGAAAATGTAGCATTTTAGCGGTCTGAAGCATGTCAGAAAAGTTTTGATGAACTAAAAAACAGGTTGACAACTGCTCTAATATTAACTATTCCTATAGGCACAGGAGGATTTATAATTTATAATGATGCTTCTTATTAGGGTTTGTGATGTGTGCTAATGCAACATAGTAAACTAATTGCATATACATCTAGACAATTGAAGCTTTATGAATTATCTTATCCAGTACATGACTTAGAGCTTGCTGCTATTGTGTTTGCTTTGAAAATATAGAGACATTACTTGTATGGAGAAATATTTCAGATATTTACTGATTATAAAAGTCTAAGGTGCTTACTGAGCCAAAAATAGTTAAACATGAGACAGAGGCGGTGGTTAGAATTTTTGAAGGATTATAACTATACAATTAAGTATCATCTAAGAAAGGCAAATATGGTAGTTGATGCTTTGAGTAGGAAATTAAGAAGCAGTGTGGCTAATTTGCAAGTATTTCCATTCTCTTATTTAGTTCAGTTGCGAGCTATGAATATGAAATTAAATTTATAAGAAAATGGAGTATTGATTGCTACTTTGCAAGTTAGACCAGTATTGCAGGATAGAATTAAAGCAATGCAAAGCAAGAATCCACAATTACAAGAAAAGATTGAGAAAGCAAGACAAAGAGAGAACAACGAGTTTAACATTCAATATGATACTTTAATGATGGGGTCACATATTTGTGTTCCGGATATTGACAACCAACGTTGAGAAATTTTGGAGGAGGCACATGATGCTTCATATGCTATGCATCCATGAATGACTAAAATGTATAACACCTTACAACCACATTATTGGTGGCCTAAAATGAAGAGATATATGGTTGGGTATGTTTTTAAATGTTTGACATGTCAGTAAGTTAAAGCAGAGCACCAAGCACTAGTTAGGAAGTTGAAACCACTGATAATACCATAATGGAAATGGGAAAGAATAGCAATGGATTTTATGTGTAGGTTGCTAAGAACTCCAAATCTTCAAATGAAAAAAATCTTACTTTAATTGTATCACATCTAATTATTATTGAGCAATGATATACATAACGGCCTGTGATGCAATGGGCTGCTAAACGAGAAGAGTTTTTTTAAAGACTATTTTGCCCCCATGAACAGGGAGGCAGTAAAAATTGAGATTTTGGTAAATTTGTAGCCCGCTTCATGTAGCGGGGTTGCTACAAAAATCATTCTCATTATTATATTTATAATGTATAGTTATAACCTTTTGGATGCTAATACAGGTCATAAGCCATAACGTGACAATTTTGTTTACATTTTTATCCTCTTAAGTTTTTATGTACTTCATACAAATAGGAAGGAACGGGTCATGCTAGAACTATTCATGTTGTGGCTCTCAACATAAAAAAATTTCCTAATTTTATTGACTTGGTATAAAACATTCAGATACATATCACTCATTCAAAAGTTGAATGTAATATTCTACATGTAAGCAAGTATCTGCATTGATGAATAATGGTGATGAAAAGATTAATGGAGAAAATTGGATGCACCATACTAAAAAATTCTAGGAAATTTGAGAGGAAGCCTCATAGCTAAGCTAACCTTGAATACATTAATTAACCTTATATATATTAATGGATTTATATATGCTTTGAAGCAGTACTTAATATTTTTATGTTTGCATCCAAGTGATAGAGGTGCTTATTATACCTCATACTATATTGTTTCTCTGTTGGATATGATCACTTTATGGAATGGGTATTGGGATGTCATCAATACCAATGAGAGCAGGTAGTTGCACATGAATACCTTCATGAATCATATAAATTCAGTATTAACTCATATTCCATGTGTGTTATAACTCGAATTATTTTTAATTAATTATTATATTTAAATACGGAAATAGTTAGAATTAATTATTATTTAATTATTTATGAGATTATTATATTTGGTGTAGTTTTATTAAATTTTCATTAATCGTTAAGTGTATAAATATTTTGAGAGGAAGATAGATTTTTAAAATATTAGAGTATTATTATTATATTAAAAGTTATTATTATTTAATATATATATATATATATATATATATATATATATATATATATATATACTATTTTATATATACTATTTTTTCTCTCCTTCCCTTCCTTTCTTTCTTCCTTTATTTTTTTTTCCTTCTTTTCTTCCCACCCGACACCACCACCACCATCACTGTCTAGCCACTACCGCCACCTCCACCTGACGATGCCACTAGCAGTAGTAGCTCCTCCTCCTCCCCAGCGACACTCTCCTCCCTCTCTTTCTTCTTCCTTCCTTCTCGGTTTCCCTTTGTTGCTGGTTTGTTCAAGGGCTCACCGGCGATGATTCCGGCCACTCCAGCTGCCACTGCCAGTTTTGATCGAAAGCTCTTCCTCCAGGCTTCATTTCCTTTCACTCAATTTGTGTAGGCAACCTCGGTAACAACTCAATTTTAAGAAATTATTTTTAAGTTAATTTTAATTATTTTATTAAATTGAGCTTGAATTTAATTTAATTAGATATAGTTGCTTTGAGATTATATGTAATTGAGGTTAAGATCTAGACAATGGTGATTTTTAATTATTTTTGTGATTTTTCAGGTTTGGGTTACTGTTAATGCAATTGTTCCAGGTAAAAAAATTTATATTTTTAATAAATTTTACTGATTTTGTAGAGAAACTTTGTTAAGGAAGTTTTATCAAATTATGTATGGAAATTTAAATATGAATTTTTAAAGATTATATATAAATATGTATTTTTGAAAAAATATTAGACATTAATAAATTATTTGATTTTAATTGAAATTGTTGTTAATTATTCTATTGAGACTGATTTTTGATAAATAAAAGTATGGAAATAATTTTTATAATTATTTTCCAATTTTAATTAATAAGTAGTAATTTTGGGAAAATATATGAAAAATAAATTTATTTGTTATTTTTTAGCCTAAATGAGCATTTTATTATTTTTATGATATTAATAAGTGATTTTAATAATTATTTACAATTTATGCTAATTTAATTGTAAAATGGAAATTTTATGCTATTAATGGATTTTATTAGCAATTATTATTTGAAAACTAGAATTTTATTATTTATTTGGAAAATAAATTGCTTTAATATTTTTTATGATATATTTTGATGATTTGGGAAATTATATTATTTTATTGTATATTTTGTGATGTTGGTTCTCGATTGGGCATGAATTGTAGTTCGAGGGTCCAACCCGAGATGTTAAACTTTGGGAATACTTTTGAAGTGTGTTTTCATGCAAGAATGGGTCTACTTTTAGTAGAGAGATGTTCATTTTACAAGGGAGACTCTGCCGAATTTTTGATAAATTTCTTGTAAAATGTGACATTAATCTGTTTTAAATTTTGAGTCTTTTATTAAAGTCAAGTCTTAGATCGAGTTTTCTCTAGAAATTTAAAATATATAATATTATGATTTTTATCCTAATTATTTTATTATTATTTTTCTATAGTTGCGTTGAGACTGAAGCCTACAAGACAAGGCCAGTTGAGTCATCTTAGAGGAGCGCACTCCACTTGTGAGTTATTATTTTATGTATGCATTGCATGTAGAAAATATTATTGGCATCCATATTTTTAATAAATGTGAATTTTATTATGCGATGTTGCATTAAGTGTTAATTGTTATTGTTGAGATATATATATATATATATATATATATATATATATATATATATATATATATATATATATATATATATATATATATATATATATATTGCATATATATGAAGGTGAATATTTATTTGTGTAAATTGGAGATTGTTCACATTTAATATGATTTTATTATTTTATTTCTGATATGATAATTGTTTTTAATCATCTACTTGAAATGCATGTATAAATTATATAAATATAAATAAAATATATAAATACTATATTCATGCTTGGTTGCTTGGTTGCTTAGGTTGCATGTATATATATAATAATAATTCACTTAGTGAGATCTAACCCCCCTAAATTATTTTTTAGGACTTATCTCGTCAGACCTCTCATAATAATTCTCTTCGTTGGACTCTTTCTTCTCTTGTTGATTTATGTAAATTTTAAATTACCTTTTTCCTTATATTTTATTAGACGCTATAGTAGTAGTTTATACTTGTAGTAGTATGTATTCATTGTAGTTTCTGATGAGGTTGCTGATAGTGGTTGTGTACCTGTCTGTTGTAAAAATATTTTATTGAGATATTATTTATGGAATTCTTTATATCATGAAAAATTTTAATTCTGAGGTACATTGGTGTTGATGTTTGGTGTGAAGTTGTAATTTAGGCTTGCTACGGGTTCTAGATTCGTGTGAATTCCCATTTCCTAGCACCGGTCATGACTCATGGATTTGGGTCGTGACAAAGTTGGTATTAGAGCATAGGTTTAGTATAGTAGCACCTAGGTTGCTATAGTTTGGGTCTTCTTTGAAACTACTGCAACAATTAGGTTTGATTATGTCTTTAAAAAGTTTTCTTTGCTTTAGAATTCCGCGTAACCATTAGGATGTCTGTTTTTGTCTAAATTGTATATTGTATGTTTTATTTCTATTCTTTCCAGAATGTGGCAAGCACGAGTCACTCCACTGGTTGATGAAGCTGATGATGAAGAGTCCTATTAGGATGAGGTTCTACCCCCTGAACTAGTAGCTAGGGATAAGGTAGTGGTAGAGATAGACCTAGAGGAGTGGTAGACAGCGAGACTATTGGATGATGAACCTACAAGCTAGGATTTTGAGGAAGCTGCTTATGCACCAGGAGTTCAATAGGGAACAATAGTTATACCTTAGGCAGTACAGTAGATGTAGCCTCTATTTCAATAAGGAGCTCATATTATGTTATACTAGAAGTAGCAGTATTTTATGCCAGTGTAAGAGGATTTCTAGGTGCTTAATATACAACATTTCAAGTGGGCACTGGTAGTCAGCCTAAAGAATCTTTTCAACATGGCTAGAGACCTTGGTAGAGAGTCCATAAGAGAGGTAGAAATAGCCACAATGGACCATGTAGACCTATGAGATTTGGGTCAGGTGCTACCAGCAGTAGTAGCTATCAGAGTTTAGGCTACAGTAGCATAGGGTTTATAGCCAGTGCCTATTAGACATGTGGGAGAGTTCATCAGGGACCATGTTACATGGCTCTAGGGGCAAGTTTCCGATATGGATAGATGAGACATTTTGCCAAATATTATCCTTATTCAGATTTTTAGTAGTAGTTTTCCTAATTATCTTCAACTAGCATAACTCCAACTCAGTTTCAGCCACTACCATTTCAATACCTGAGGACCTCTCATTTTGTGGCCCATCAAGGGTGAGGTAGAGGAGGTAGAGGCAGTGCTAGAGGATATAGGCAGGCTTTTACCAGCCAGCAAGGAGGCAGAGGACAGGCTAGATTTTTTACTCTAATGCAGCAGGATGCTTAAGCATCAAATGTAGACATAACAGGTACACTTTTGTTATCCATTCCTTTATATCCCCTGTTTTTATTTCAAAATTGAGTTAGCAAGTTGTGTGGATGGAAATTCCTTTATTAGTTACCATGCCTTTAATTGATTTGTTAAACATCGACGTCATTCTTTTGTGGTGTCCTACGTTGGTAGAAGGCAAAGGGCTACTTGTAGACTTAGTGTTGTTGGATGTGATGAACTTCGATGTAATTCTGGGTATGGATTGGTTGTCTCAGCACTATGTTATTATGGAATGTCATAGCAAGAAGGTGATTTTTAGAATTCCAAGTGAAGAGGAATTCAAGTTTATGGGTGATAAGAGCTTTGCACCTCATAATATTATTTTTACTATTACGGCAAGGAAGATGTTGAGAAAAGGGTGTCAAGGATACTTGGCATTGGTAAGGGATACTATAGCAGAACCAATATCTAACTTAGATGCTCTTATAGCATGTGAGTTTCCAAATATCTTCCCTGATTAATTATCGGGTTTACCACCTCACAGGGAGTTTGAATATTGCATTGATGTGGTTATAGGCACATCTTCTATCTTTATGCCACTTTATAGGATGGCTCCTATAAAGTTAAAAGAGTTAAAAGAGTAGTTGCAAGATTTAATGGACAAGAGGTTCATAAGATCCAGTACTTCTCCTTTGGGTGCTCCAATTCTATTTATGAAGAAGAAGAATAGTACTCTAAAAATGTGCATTGATTACAGAGAATTGAACAAGGTGACTATTAAGAACAAGTATCCTCTTTTGAGGATAGATGATTTGTTGTATCAGTTTCAGGGTGCACAGTTCTTTTCTAAGATCGACTTGAGGTTGAGCTATCATTAGTTATGGATTAGTGAAGCTGATGTTCCTAAAATGGCATTCCGTACTAGCTATGGCCACTATGAGTTTATGGTGATGTCATTTAAATTAACCAATGCACCAATAGCCTTTATGGATTTAATGAATAGGGTGTTTAAACTATTTATGGATCAGTTTATAATGGTTTTCATTAATTATATACTAGTGTATTCAAAGAGTACATAAGAGCATGTATATCACTTGAGATCAGTGCTACAAACATTAAGAGAACAACAACTTTATGCTAAGTTCTCAAAGTGTAATTTTTTGCTAGAAAGTGCAGTACACTCACATGGAGTAATGTAAACGGTAGCGTTTAGCACACGTACAAGATTTTAGCAACCGCGACACTGTTTGAGCTTAAGGCTCTAGAGAACACACTACTATATCACAAAAATATAGTATGGAGATGATGGAGTTGCCACGCAAGGTAATAATTGGGACAAGTGATAAGTGATGGTAACTCGATTCTCTAAAAGAAAGTTAGTACCACAACCAGAAGATTTTGGATATGGAATACCCACTTCTTTTAATCTTGTGTTCATTTAGAATTACCTTATTAATTACTAAATTATTTCCTATTTACATGCAATTTCATTTAAACCCTAATTTAGCATACATTTAACTCCAAAGGCAACTAGTCATAAAAAATCATACAAACAATGCATTCATAAAACGCAATGTCCTTAAATTTTTTTTCACACTTGTACCCTAATTCTAAGTACATTTGCATTCATTATATGTTGCATTTACATATATATTGATTAAATTTAAGTATAAGCTAGTATATATAGTTAAGCTAGTGTTCTGGGTTGAGCCATAACTTATACTCGATTAAAGAGTGAGAATTTTTTAATTTTAGTTACACTCAAAATAAATAAAATATTGAGAATAATAAGGATATGAGGTTAAATTGAAGTAAAGGATAAGAACTTTAATGTTAGTAAAAGATAAGGACTTAGATTGTAGCAAATGATTGTCCTTGATTGAACAATTAAAAGCTTGAGGATTTATAGGTAACTCAAGCATTTCATTAAGGACAAATAGGAGTAAATTACATATTATTTAATTATTTTTTTGGTTCTAACATGATTTTTAAGAGTAGCCATAGGAAGGGAATAAAAAAAAGAGAAAGAAAGAAAGAAAGAAGAGAAAAAAAAAGGAAAAGATGGATGATTCATTTTCCTCTTATAGAAGTGATTGTTTTTTTTTTTTGCAAAATTGAAAACCTAAAGTAAATAAAGGCTATAATATTCATCCTAGAAGACTTTGGTGATTGATTTAGCAAGTAATTTTAGTGTTTTGGTTGATTTAATTTAGGGTTCTTAAGTTACAGAATTCGAGTTTGATAACTCTGGTTTATCAGTTTTGTAATTTGATTATATCTTGATCTAGAGAGCTCCAAATTAAGTGTTATTTGATGATCTAGAACCTTTGAAGAATTATCTAAAAATTTTTTCTTTTTGAGCTTGATTTGATTTAGTCTCTATGTTAGGGTAATAAGAGAAAACATTTTATTACTCAATTTTTTAGTTTCTTTGAGTTGGTTACAATTCGTTAAATATAACTCTATTTGTGGGTATCCAATTAGTGTCAAATTTTTATAACATGTTGTACATATATATTTAAGATTGATTAAAATTTTAGCTTAAAATTCATTTTTCTATAAGTCTTAGAAATTTTTCAAAGTCAGCTTTAAAAGCAACGATTTTGATTATATGAACTCGGTTTACAAAGTTCATGAGTTAAAACTAGTTTAGATACTTTTCCTATTTTTTGAGCTAGGAAACTCAAAATTGAATTTAGTTTGATTCTAAGAAAAATTAAAAGAGTTCTCTAAGACTTTAAAGTTTTGATCTGGAGCTGATTTGTCATGACCCAAACTAGGAGTCATGATCGGCGCTAGGGAATGGGAATTCTTTCGAATCCGGAACCCGTAGCAAGCCTTAGAAAATAAAATCATACAATAAATAAATAATATGACATAATTAAAATTTTTCGAATCATTATATATAATAGATACTCTAAATCCTTTCATAAATAAATACACATTCGAATAATGTTCAAATACAAAAATTCAGAGTATTTAATATCCTTCCGATACAACAATACTACTACTGCAGTTTCTAGAATACAAATAAGAGTTCAAAATATACATTTGCATAAAATAGCCAAGACTGAAGAACACCAGTGAGGAACTCTACAACTAAGGTCTGACGATATGGGATCTCCTGAAAAAAAAAATAATTGAGGGGGGGTCAAACCTCACTGAGTGAATTATTATACTATATATACATGCAATCTAAACCATAACAATCAGGCATTCTTATATATATATATATATATATATATACACACATTTCACACGAATGTCAAACTCTGCCTTAATAAATATACTAAATGTATAAAACATTTATTTTAATTCATGAAGGATCCATAGAACCCTAATAATAGCAACCTCAAACAACCCCATCATCACTCTAGCCATACAAGCTCACTTGATTCCAAATAGAACACTTATTCCAATTTAGACAGCAGACTGGCCCCAAGACACTAAGTCGACCGAGCTCTAACTGTCACGACCCAAAATAGGGGCCATGACCGGCGCTAGGGAACGGGAATTCTTTCGAATCCGGAACCCGTAGCAAGCCTAAAAATAAAATAAATCATGCAATAACAATAATCATATAATAAATGCAGCGGAAATAAAAATCATAATATCATAATGTTATTCACATCAACTGTATTTAATCAAAATCCCATCTCATAAATACATAATCTCTTTAATACAAATCCAGTTTCAATATAATACATCTCTTTAAAATAAAATACATGAAATACAACACTTTAATTCACAACTACTGCAGTGTCTAGATAAAATAAATAAGACTCAAGTATATAATTTACATAAAGAAGCCGGGGCGGAAGAAATCCGGCGTATCGACCTGCTACTGAGGTCTGAAGAAGTTGACTCTCCTGAAAAATAGTCAACAGAGGGGAGTCAGACCTCACTGAGTGAATTACTATAATATATATACATACACACTAAATGATAATGCATACAGTCAATGGCATATATGTAATATGTATATATACAGGCAAATTCATACAGATGCAGAAAAATCATTTTTATATATTTTATTGAAAAATCCCAGTTTATGAAGGATCACATAGAACCCTAAAATATCGCAACCTCAGAAATAGTGTTAAACAACACTCTAGCCACATAGGCTCACTTATTCCAAGTATATCCACTTAATCCATTTGGACAGTAGACTGGCCCCGAGACACTAAGTCAACCGAGCTCCAGCAGTCTGACTGCCAGTGTGATTGGCCCCGAGACACTTGGTCAACCGAGCTCCAGCAATCACACCTCCAAACCATATCTCACACATATCAATAATCACATTCAATCAATATCCCCAAATAAGTTAGTAATATAGCCTAAATACTATAGGCGTACCG